>JAHDVE020007078.1:0-24802 GCA_022606495.2 Halesus radiatus
CGTAGTAAATATGGATACATACAACCGCGCCGCCATCTTCGTCACTAAACTTGGCGTCATTAGAGGCAGAAATTGCTAAAAGCGACAAGATTGACCAGATGAAGGTCTATTCACATCTAGCAGCACCGCGCAGTGCAGAACAGTACTATACAGACACGACAACATTAGTTGTATACATTATCTAGGAAAATAATCATATTACAGCGTAAGCACGGGCCAGCACCGGCCGCGATTGTCGGCTAGAATATTCTGACTTTGCTGGGTGGCCGCGCCTGCGTAGTAAATATGGATACATACAACCGCGCCGCCATCTTCGTCACTAAACTTGGCGTCATTAGAGGCAGAAATTGCTAAAAGCGACAAGATTGACCAGATGAAGGTCTATTCTATTCACATCTAGCAGCACCGCGCAGTGCAGAACAGCACAGTACTATACAGACACGACAACATTAGTTGTATACATTATCTAGGAAAATAATCATATTACAGCGTAAGCACGGGCCAGCACCGGCCGCGATTGTCGGCTAGAATATTCTCACTTTGCTGGGTGGCCGCGCCTGCGTAGTAAATATGGATACATACAACCGCGCCGCCATCTTCGTCACTAAACTTGGCGTCATTAGAGGCAGAAATTGCTAAAAGCGACAAGATTGACCAGATGAAGGTCTATTCTATTCACATCTAGCAGCACCGCGCAGTGCAGAACAGCACAGTACTATACAGACACGACAACATTAGTTGTATACATTATCTAGGAAAATAATCATATTACAGCGTAAGCACGGGCCAGCACCGGCCGCGATTGTCGGCTAGAATATTCTCACTTTGCTGGGAGGCCGCGCCTGCGTAGTACATATGGATACATACAACCGCGCCGCCATCTTCGTCACTAAACTTGGCGTCATTAGAGGCAGAAATTGCTAAAAGCGACGAATTGACCAGATGAAGGTCTATTCTATTCATCTACTTCTGCCAGAACAGCACAGTACTATACAGACACGACAACATTAGTTGTATACATTATCTAGGAAAATAATCATATTACAGCGTAAGCACGGGCCAGCACCGGCCGCGATTGTCGGGCTAGAATATTCTCACTTTGCTGGTGGCCGCGCCTGCGCTGGTAAATAATGGACGGATACGGCACAACGCGCCGCCATCTTCGTCTTTAAACTTGGCGTCATTAGAGGCGAAATTGCTAAGCGACAAGATTGACCAGATGAAGGAATTTCATTATTCTATTCACATCTAGCAGCACCGCGCAGTGCAGAACAGCACAGTACTATGCAAAGACACGACAACATTAGTTGTAGCCATTATCTAGGAAAATAATCATATTACAGCGTAAGCACGGGCCAGCACAAAGCGCGATTGTCAAACTAGAATATTCTCACTTTGCTGGGTGGCCGCGCCTGCGCTGGTAAATATGGATACACCTTTAACCGCCGCCATCTTCGTCACTAAACTTGGCGTCATTAGAGGCAGAAATTGCTAAAAGCGACAAGATTGACCAGATGAATGTCTATTCTATTCACATCTAGCAGCACCGCGCAGTGCAGAACAGTACTATACAGACACGACAACATTAGTTGTATACATTATCTAGGAAAATAATCATATTTTTAGCGTAAGCACGGGCCAGCACCGGCCGCGATTGTCGGCTAGAATATTCTCACTTTGCTGAACATGCCAATATTAAATATGATTGCGCTACAACCGCCGCCATCTTCGTCACTAAACTTGGCGTCATTAGAGGCGAAATTGCTAAAAAGCAGAGATTGGCCAGATGATTCTATTCTATTCACATCTAGCAGCACCGCGCAGTGCAGAACAGTACTATACAGACACGACAACATTAGTTGTATACATTATCTAGGAAAATAATCATATTACAGCGTAAGCACGGGCCAGCACCGGCCGCGATTGTCGGCTAGAATATTCTGACTTTGCTGGGTGGCCGCGCCTGCGTAGTAAATATGGATACATACAACCGCGCCGCCATCTTCGTCACTAAACTTGGCGTCATTAGAGGCAGAAATTGCTAAAAGCGACAAGATAGATTGAATTGGTCAGGGAATAAGGTTATAAAATTATTATTATTGATTATTAAGTAACAGCATCTCCGGTCGCGTTCATTTATAATCTAAGCTTCCAACCAGGAATATTCCCCGATTATTTAAAACACTCAATTTTTATATTGACATACAAAAACGGAGTTAGTCGCAGATTTAAAATTGCCGGCCGATATCTCTGCTGAATTCGGTCTCATAAATTATTGAGAAAAATGTTGATAACCTTGAATATAATAACAAGGGACAATATGGCTACCGAAAATGCTATTGCTAAACTAACGAAAACCGTCTCCAATAATATCGACGGAGAAATTAAATGCATCGCGCGATGTTCCTTTTTTTATATGAATACCGCACAAGAGTCCTAACTGCTCCCAACCGTCTGAAGCCAGTGAGACTATGGCATCCTCAATTGGGGAATGTTGTGAGGCTGAAGGTATTAGGGAGGGGAAGAGGAAGGTGGGGAAATACCTGGCTATTCAGATCTGGTCACCAAACACGGCTAAAAGCCATTTCAAGCAACGTTTCAATTCTGAATGCCATTTAAATAGTTGTCCGTGTATACCGATTAGGTGTAGTTTTTTCAAAAGAATTTTATGCGAGACGGTGTCAAAAGCTTTAGCTAAATCCAGGAAGATCGCGATGCATTTAATTCCTCCGTCGATATTATTGGAGATGATTTTCGTCAGTTTAGAGATCATTTTCAGTACCTAATCCTGGTCGGAAGCCATATTGTCTCTTAGAAAGTATGTTATTATGTTCAAGGTAAAGTGTGAGACGGTTCTTAACAATTTTTTCAATGATTTTTGAGACCGAGTTCAGCAGAGATATCGGCCGGTAATTTTGAATCTGCGACTTATCTCCCTATTTGTGAATCAATGTTATAATTGAGTGTTTTAAATGATCAGGGAATATGTCCGATTGGAAGCTTAGATTAGAAATGAACGCAATCGGAGGTGCTATGGATGATTTTATTACTTTAAGCACATTTGTTGTGACTTTATCTGGTCCACAAGCATTCGATGTCTTTAGGTCGTCGATTAGTTTTATTACTTCGTTTGATGTTGTTGGATATTTTCTATTTTATGCTCGAGATTAGAGGTGATTAAGTTGGCTAGTTCGGTTTCAGTTTTATTACATTTTAAAATAATTTTTTTTTGCAAGCGTGGCTCCCACTGATGTGTAATAATACTCATTAGCAAAATTCGTCATATTTTTGGGATTGGAAGAGTCTACGTTATTGATGTTCAATGTTTTAATTTCGGAAGACTTACTGTTTTTTGTTTTACTAATATCACGAAATGCTTCCCACAAACGTTTTGGAGAGTATGTATTTTCGTAAATGAACTTTTTATAGTAATTTTCCTTCGTAAATTTAATTGTTGTAATTGATGTAATAGTTGTGAATGATGAATACTTGGAGCAGGTAGACGAGTTTGTGTATTTGGGAAGTATGTTTACGAGAGATGGAAAGACTGATAGGGATATTGAAAGAAGGGTGAATGCAGGAAACTCCATTAACGGAGGACTGAACGCGGTTGGCGCAAACAAAAAGTTGTCCAAAGAAGCGAAGCTAGCAGTCCACAATGGAGTGCTGATACCAACTCTGATGTATGGCAGTGAGGCATGGAACTGGCAGAGGAAGGATGAAAGTAGACTGAATGCTGTCGAAATGAGATCTCTGAGAAGAATGTGTGGTAAAACCATATATGATCGTGTGAAAAATGTTGAGATTCGTAAAGAATGCAAGGCTGATGTAAGCGTAGTGAGCAAGATTAAGAAAGGGACGCTTAGATGGTTTGGGCATGTAGAGCGAATGAATGAAGAAAGGAGTGTAAGGAGAATATATGACGCGAATGTGAATGGAAGAAGAAGCCGGGGACGTCCAAGGAAGACGTGGCACGATCAAGTGAATCAAATACTTGAGTCGGGCCATGTCAGAAGTCGGAATAACAGAAGAGAATGTATGAGATGTTGCATGAAAGTGAATGAAGCAAGAAGTGTATGCCAAGATCGAGTTGTTTGGCGGTCCGTCCTCTCTGCCTACCCCTGCGGTGAAACGGCGTGATGGTTAGTTAGTTAGTAAATTTAATTAATTTTTTACATAAATTCCTGTATTTTTTGTAATGAGCTAGTACTAAAATATTATCTGGATACCTTTTCGCCTTTTCATGAAGTTGGTTTCTTCTGTGGATAGATTTAACAAGGCCAGGAGAGATCCAGGGGGTGAGTTTAAACTGGCTGTTTGATATGCGTTTCTTGCTAGTATTTTTAGATATATATGAATGTAGTTTACTAGTGAATTCCTTCATCGCAATGTTCGTGTCAATTTGGTCAAATACGTTTTGCCAGTTTTCTGAACGCAAGTCCTCAAGTAAATTAGTGTAGTTTGTTCGAGGGACGTATTTAATTTTAGCAGTTGGGGGAGGTTTAACTTTGAGGCAGAGGGCTGTAGTATAGTGATCCGAAATCGATGTGTGGATAACAAATGGGTCAATGAAGTTAGTATTTTTTACATTTATATGGTCTAAACAGGATTTAGTCGCGCCCTGTTCACGAGTGGCAGTGTTGATTGTCTGAACAAAACCGTTTTCAGCAAGAAGACCTGGTTGACCTCCCAACGGCTTCTGTAGATTGATAACCCGAGGTTAAATAAATGCTTTTGAATATTTTTCCCCTTATTTTTAATTAACTTTCATCATTATCGGGTTTATTTATTATTATTAAATCTTCCTTTAAGAAATGGCGACAACAAAGTATATTTCAGCAATGAATTATAACAAGTATTGCTCTTGTGTTGGATTCTTTGTGATAACACTGATAGCTTGTGGAGGTCATCATTGGGAAGTTTGGCTTTTGTTATTTTAAAAAGGAGATATTAAAAAAACTTACTTTTACGTGCATCGGCATATCGTATTATTTATGGCACGAGGTCAGCTTTTAGATTGTTTACTTTTCACAATCATGTTATTTCATACAAGTCATCAGAATAATTCCTATTTTTTTAATAAATAATGGAACAATTGTTTTCCCTTAGAAGCGATTTCCAATAATAATTAGATATATGTTTCTCGATCCGTTTTTGTGAAAGAATCGAATTGATATTCGGTTCGTTAGAGTTGGGTGAATGTTACCAACCGTGGTATGGTGGCGGCGTTATAAACAACAGCAGACAACAGCACGCGGAGATTGAACTTCGCCGGCTGTTTCCCGCTTCTCCTTACAACGGTGGTATGGTGGCGACGTTATAAACAACAGCAGACAACAGCACGCGGAGATTGAACTTCGCCGGCTGTTTCCCGCTTCTCCTTACAACGGTGGTATGGTGGCGACGTTATAAACAACAGCAGACAACAGCACGCGGAGATTGAACTTCGCCGGCTGTTTCCCGCTTCTCCTTACAACGGTGGTATGGTGGCGACGTTATAAACAACAGCAGACAACAGCACGCGGAGATTGAACTTCGCCGGCTGCTTCCGCTTTCTCTTACAACGGTGGTATGGTGGCTAAACAACAGCAGACAACAGCACGCGGAGATTGAACTCCCCCGGCTGTTTCCCGCTTCTCCTTACAACGGTGGTATGGTGGCGACGTTATAAACAACAGCAGACAACAGCACGCGGAGATTGAACTCTGCCGGCTGTTTCCCGCTTCTCCTTACAACGGTGGTATGGTGGCGACGTTATAAACAACAGCAGACAACAGCACGCGGAGATTGAACTTCGCCGGCTGTTTCCCGCTTCTCCTTACAACGGTGGTATGGTGGCGACGTTATAAACAACAGCAGACAACAGCACGCGGAGATTGAACTTCGCCGGCTGTTTCCCGCTTCTCCTTACAACGGTGGTATGGTGGCGACGTTATAAACAACAGCAGACAACAGCACGCGGAGCATTGAACTTCGCCGGCTGTTTCCCGCTTCTCCTTACAACGGTGGTATGGTGGCGACGTTATAAACAACAGCAGACAACAGCACGCGGAGATTGAACTTCGCCGGCTGTTTCCCGCTTCTCCTTACAACGGTGGTATGGTGGCGACGTTATAAACAACAGCAGACAACAGCACGCGGAGATTGAACTTCGCCGGCTGTTTCCCGCTTCTCCTTACAACGGTGGTATGGTGGCGACGTTATAAACAACAGCAGACAACAGCACGCGGAGATTGAACTCCGCCGGCTGTTTCCCGCTTCTCCTTACAACCGTGGTATGGTGGCGACGTTATAAACAAACAGCAGACAACAGCACGCGGAGATTGAACTCCGCCGGCTGTTTCCCGCCTCAACGGTGGTATGGTGGCGACGTTATAAACAACAGCAGACAACAGCACGCGGAGATTGAACTCCGCCGGCTGTTTCCCGTTTCTTTTTTTATATGAATACCGCGCAAGAGTCCCAAAATGCTTCCAACCGTCTGGAGCCAGTGAGACTATGGCATTCCCAATTGGGGAATGTTGTGAGGCTGAAGGTATTGGGGAGGTGAATGAGAAGGGGGAGAGGAAGGTGGGGAAAAGGGGAAATACCTGGCTATTCAGATGTGGTCACCAAACACGGCTAAAGGTCATTTCGAGCAACGTTTCAATTCTGAATGGTGGTCTTTCACCAGGGCGATACTGAGAGTATCTTCCACTCTGGAACGTGCGAAAATATACTATACATTATTTTTAAATGAATTAGTTGTGAAACAAAACAAATTAATAAAATAAAAATTACTTGCGCACCCGCAAGATTTGAACCCGCGACCTTCGGATTCGTAGTCGAGAGCCTTACCCCTCGACCATGGAGGCCGTCGCTTCTCCTTACGATACTTCAATAGTTTATTTTCTATTGACCTATCACTTCTCATTTTAATCAATGGTTATTAGTTATTAGCAAGGATATAGTTATTTTGGGAGCATCTTTTCTATTTTAAGATTTAGTCGGTGTCGCCAAAAAATACACTTTCATTTGAGTTAATATCGTTATTAAATACACAAAATATTTCTGACAAAAAATATATTTATTTAGATTCGGAGGTCGGCTTATTGCTAAGACATTCACAGTGCTGGTATTTAAAAATATCCATATTCCGAAATACCTTCCCTAGATTTGTGGCTTCTGCAATAGTGGTACGAATTGTACCCGGGAATATCATAAAACTCACAAGTTCCGAACAAATTGCAGTTTCGCAAAGCTTAAGTAAAGTACATCAATGTGATTCAAACGGGTTTTGAATAAGCATGAGCCAGTCCCAGGACTTGTCTATTGACAATGCTTAGTTTACTCATTTCAAATTACCTCGCATTTTGCGTTTGAAACCATTCAGGTAAGTTACTTATTTAAAAAAATATATATGTATGTCCCCCTCCCTCGCATTACTCGCATGTTGTGTTCGATAGTCCTGTCTCAATGTAGGCAATGCCTGAATTAAACATCCGAATGGATCAAGTTTTTTTTTTTTAAATTACAAAAGTCTTAAAGAAAGAAAAAGGGATAACGTAACTGTTTGCCTCATGTAACTCTGATAGAGCAGAACCTTTTCCGCACAACAAGAACACAACATTTTTTTTCCAATTTGTACCCTGTTTGTAAGTATGGACTTTGACCATTGTTGACCGCTTTTAAAAATGCATTATCTCAGCCCCGGGGTCAGGAAATTGGTATTTTTGAACATAGATAACAAGCTTGCCATTTATGCAAATATTTTGTACATGAAGGTGATCAAAAAATACTTTAAAAATAAGTACGTATTTAACCCTTTGGATGCCAGTAACCGATTAATCGTTGTGCTAGAAATATGTAAGAACTGCAGACAGTGAAAATTGTGACCAGAAATGAAAAGGCGGGGACATGTGATTGATCTATAATCTATACGATATATAATAAAACTTTAATGGTTTCATTCAAAATCGAATCAGATGCCTGACTTTCAAACAATAATGTTCACATGACGTAGAATGAAACAGTTTTACTATCGTTTCTTTACCGTCAATGAAATAGGATACTCTCTGACGGTCCGGTAGGGAATCGACATATAGACCTCATGCGTGATACCGACAGGGCACTTCCCCATACATTTCAATGGGCACTAGCTCACGACTCGGGAGGGAAGGGGGAGGGGCGCGACGTACTTCTGTTATACCACAAGCGGGACAATAATTCAGTAGCTTCTCGGTAAACACGCATCCAGTAAATCTATGCACCGCGTTTCGATCATTTACGCGCCATTTATCCTTTAAGTTCAAACATGGAGAGGGATATGAATTTTCAGCTAATAATGGAGGTAGAGAAATATGCATGCCCTTTATAACTATAAATTAGCGGCAAATGCATTAAAGGGTTATTAAAACTCTTTCCTCAGCACTAACGCACTCCCTCATATTGGTATTCGTTTTTGTAATACATGGAGCAACGCGCTGGACCAGTTTATGGAATGTTTTTTTTGACATTCGGTACATTTGTCGGAATTTTACACCGTCTTCGGACAGTTCCCTGGCAGCAACAAATAACCTACAATAAATATTACGTTCAATGTAGGGGTGGGCCCAAAACCTCCTCCTTTTTTGTCTCATTCGAAGGAATAAATAGGATACCAGAGCCTCGTCTTCACTTGATTCCCCCGACATTTTTCTATCTTGAGTTTGACCGATCAGATAACATTCGGCGGTAAATATAACAGAAATCTGCAATACCGACAATTTACTGGCGGATACAAATCACTGCAGACACGTCAGAGTCGATGGAGGAAATATCGCGAAATATTCCCTGCATTTTTGCAGCACCCGGTTTATGTCGATTCCCTACCGGACCGTCAGAGAGTGGCCTTAGTTCGGAGCGATTACTTTACCCACAAGCAACCAGCCTGCTCTAATGGTAGAGGCAGGAGGGTGCGGAATAGGAGTGTGGTGGTAGCGAAATAACTCCTTTGCGTGATTCATTAGATAAGGACACTATAACTAAACATTCTTTTAAGACATCGCCGAGGCACCCATTTAGACACATATTCAATGGATATTAATAGTAATAATAGTTGGATGACTTGTATAGCGCCGTTTTTGTGAAAAATCACCTCAAGGGCGCTGTAAAAATATTTATTAACTAATTATGTACAGACTGATACAGAAAAACATACTTACCTGCAGCTGGCAGGTCGCTTCAGATAAACACAGTTTTAGAAAAATGTAATTATGGAGATGATAGTTTTACATGGTTATTTGTTTCTCGTTTTCTATTGGTGTTACATTTATTAGATGATTGGTGGCACAAGAAGAGTTGGTATTTATTGAATTATTGGTATTAATTTTTAGGACTGGAAAGTATTCATAAAATGAATTTTAGGACTCGAAAATATCTATAAAATTACCTTTTTTTTTTTTTTTTTATTAATTTATTAAGTTAAAGAAATACATAAATTATTTCACTTTTTAACCTAAATACATATAAAATTATTTCACTTTTTTTTTAACCTAAGTACATATATAATTATTTCACTTTTTAACCTAAATACATACATATTATTCTTAACTCATTTTAACACTTACATTATACATCATATCACTCAACATCGCATTACATCACTTATATACCCCACATATCATTCTCATATTACATATCTCCATTACACACTACACACTGTTACTCTGCTCACCCATTTTGTTATTGAATAGTTTCTTTTTAAATGTTCCTATTCGACTTTCCGTCTTCAGGCTATCGGGAAGGATATTGTATATTTGTACACCCTCATGGCCAATATTAAAAAGCGTAAGAAGCTTTTAATAAATATTAACGTTTTTTTTTTATTTTTTTTTTTTATTTTACACTTTGGTTGTTTACAGTGTTGCGGGCTGTGGACGCATTTGCGTACCGATGCGTGAATTTTTAATTATATATTTTTTTTTATTTAATGACTTTAGGTAAGTACTAACCGGCCAGCCTAGCTAAGCAATTTACAGGTGAATTTATGGATACGATTGTCTGAAAAGATGTGTTTTAAGTTTAGTTCTGAATTCTGTTGAGTCTTTGATAATTCTTAAGTCATGCGGCAGTTCATTCCAGGCTTTAGGTCCTGATACTCCGAAAGCTCGATCACCGAACTTAGTATTAGGTGTGCGCTTTGGTTCCTTCAACCTCCCGATAGCTGATGACGCTACTGACCTAAGGGTGGACTGCCGTGAGTTGGTATTTTCGGGAATACACAGTTCTGATAAGTAAGCCGGAGCCATTCAGTTAAGTGACTTAAATACCATCCAGCAGAGCTTGAACTGGATTCTTTCAGGACATTTGAGCCAGTGGAGATTTTTGAGATGATCTGAAATGTGAGAATATTCAATGTATATTACCTGTGGATATTAATAAACCTAAATTAAACTGTAAACTTGGATTATTTGCTTATTTATATATGTATATATATACGGCCCAGCGCGTGCCATTAACATAAAGGTATGGAAAGTGGAATTACAATATTAACAATAAAACATGTTACAGTTTCCGCAACTCCTGCTCCAATACTTATTCTGTTGCCATCTCATGGGACTACGATGGTAATGTATGTTTTTGTGAACACTGATTCATACTAAATTATACTTAATTTGGAATTGGATCCTCAATTTGGATTTATCTGAATATTGTCGTGATTCAATTACCATCTGACATCTATAATGACACTGGTATCACTTGCAATATGAATGTGGTTAACGATCATGCAAATTTAAATAACTGTTTTTAATTATTAATTATTTTAATTGAAATTTAAAAACCTCATTGTAATATTTAATCATTGAAAAAAATAATATTAACATAACCTAAATGAAAGATGAAATCGGACAAAAGGACCGAAACTAAAAAGATTTCAGTCGCATCTGTCGCTGTTTAGGTTTGCAATTGAGTTCGGATAGAACTTTGTAAACATCATAAAAATAGCTACCAATAATATGAGATTAAAAATGGAAAATAATATTCACAAATCATGAATTTGAGATATGATATCGATGAGGATGGCACAAATTGAACTGGTCTCATTAGCTAAGTCGGTTGAGCGTTGCCCCGGACAGGCAGAGGACCTGGGTTCGAGTCCCAGATATCATAATCCGTCACATACTTATATAGGTGATGTCCCTACTGTGCATGCACTTGTATATCATAATCATTCACATACTTATATGGGTGATGTCCCTACTGGGCATGCACTTGTATATCATAATCCCTCACATACTTATATAGGTGATGTCCCTACTGGGCATGCACTTGTATATCATAATCCCTCACATACTTATATAGGTAATGTCCCTACTGGGCATGCACTTGTATATCATAATCCGTCACATACTTATATAGGTGATGTCCTTACTGTGCATGCACTTGTATATCATAATCCCTCACATACTTATATAGGTGATGTCCCTACTGGGCATGCACTTGTATATCATAATCCCTCACATACTTATATAGGTGATGTCCCTACTGGGCATGCACTTGTATATCATAATCCCTCACATACTTATATAGGTGATGTCCCTACTGTGCATGCACTTGTATATCATAATCCCTCACATACTTATATAGGTGATGTCCCTACTGTGCATGCACTTGTATATCATAATCCCTCACATACTTATATAGGTGATGTCCCTACTGGGCATGCACTTGTATATCATAATCCCTCACATACTTATATAGGTGATGTCCCTACTGGGCATGCACTTGTATATCATAATCCCTCACATACTTATATAGGTGATGTCCCTACTGTGCATGCACTTGTATATCATAATCCCTCACATACTTATATAGGTGATGTCCCTACTGGGCATGCACTTGTATATCATAATCCCTCACATACTTATATAGGTGATGTCCCTACTGTGCATGCACTTGTATATCATAATCCCTCACATACTTATATAGGTGATGTCCCTACTGTGCATGCACTTGTATATCATAATCCCTCACATACTTATATAGGTGATGTCCCTACTGTGCATGCACTTGTATATCATAATCCCTCACATACTTATATAGGTGATGTCCCTACTGTGCATGCACTTGTATATCATAATCCCTCACATACTTATATAGGTGATGTCCCTACTGTGCATGCACTTGTATATCATAATCCCTCACATACTTATATAGGTGATGTCCCTACTGTGCATGCACTTGTATATCATAATCCCTCACATACTTATATAGGTGATGTCCCTACTGTGCATGCACTTGTATATCATAATCCCTCACATACTTATATAGGTGATGTCCCTACTGTGCATGCACTTGTATATCATAATCCCTCACATACTTATATAGGTGATGTCCCTACTGGGCATGCACTTGTATATCATAATCCCTCACATACTTATATAGGTGATGTCCCTACTGTGCATGCACTTGTATATCATAATCCCTCACATACTTATATAGGTGATGTCCCTACTGTGCATGCACTTGTATATCATAATCCCTCACATACTTATATAGGTGATGTCCCTACTGTGCATGCACTTGTATATCATAATCCCTCACATACTTATATAGGTGATGTCCCTACTGTGCATGCACTTGTATATCATAATCCCTCACATACTTATATAGGTGATGTCCCTACTGTGCATGCACTTGTATATCATAATCCCTCACATACTTATATAGGTGATGTCCCTACTGGGCATGCACTTGTATATCATAATCCCTCACATACTTATATAGGTGATGTCCCTACTGGGCATGCACTTGTATATCATAATCCCTCACATACTTATATAGGTGATGTCCCTACTGGGCATGCACTTGTATATCATAATCCCTCACATACTTATATAGGTGATGTCCCTACTGTGCATGCACTTGTATATCATAATCCCTCACATACTTATATAGGTGATGTCCCTACTGTGCATGCACTTGTATATCATAATCCCTCACATACTTATATAGGTGATGTCCCTACTGGGCATGCACTTGTATATCATAATCCCTCACATACTTATATAGGTGATGTCCCTACTGTGCATGCACTTGTATATCATAATCCCTCACATACTTATATAGGTGATGTCCCTACTGTGCATGCACTTGTATATCATAATCCCTCACATACTTATATAGGTGATGTCCCTACTGTGCATGCACTTGTATATCATAATCCCTCACATACTTATATAGGTGATGTCCCTACTGTGCATGCACTTGTATATCATAATCCCTCACATACTTATATAGGTGATGTCCCTACTGTGCATGCACTTGTATATCATAATCCCTCACATACTTATATAGGTGATGTCCCTACTGTGCATGCACTTGTATATCATAATCCCTCACATACTTATATAGGTGATGTCCCTACTGGGCATGCACTTGTATATCATAATCCCTCACATACTTATATAGGTGATGTCCCTACTGGGCATGCACTTGTATATCATAATCCCTCACATACTTATATAGGTGATGTCCCTACTGGGCATGCACTTGTATATCATAATCCCTCACATACTTATATAGGTGATGTCCCTACTGTGCATGCACTTGTATATCATAATCCCTCACATACTTATATAGGTGATGTCCCTACTGGGCATGCACTTGTATATCATAATCCCTCACATACTTATATAGGTGATGTCCCTACTGTGCATGCACTTGTATATCATAATCCCTCACATACTTATATAGGTGATGTCCCTACTGGGCATGCACTTGTATATCATAATCCCTCACATACTTATATAGGTGATGTCCCTACTGGGCATGCACTTGTATATCATAATCCCTCACATACTTATATAGGTGATGTCCCTACTGGGCATGCACTTGTATATCATAATCCCTCACATACTTATATAGGTGATGTCCCTACTGTGCATGCACTTGTATATCATAATCCCTCACATACTTATATAGGTGATGTCCCTACTGGGCATGCACTTGTATATCATAATCCCTCACATACTTATATAGGTGATGTCCCTACTGTGCATGCACTTGTATATCATAATCCCTCACATACTTATATAGGTGATGTCCCTACTGTGCATGCACTTGTATATCATAATCCCTCACATACTTATATAGGTGATGTCCCTACTGTGCATGCCTTGTATATCATAATCCCTCACATACTTATATAGGTGATCTCCCTACTGTGCATGCACTGTATATCATAATCCCCTCACATACTTATATAGGTGATGTCCCTACTGTGCATGCACTTGTATATCATAATCCCTCACATACTTATATAGGTGATCTCCCTACTGTGCATGCACTTGTATATCATAATCCCTCCCATGCTTATGGGTGATCTCCCTGTGCATGCACTTGTATATCATAATCCCTCACATATATATAGGTGATCTCACATACTTATAGGTGATCTCCTACTGTGCATGCACTTGTATATCAACAATCCCTCACATACTTATATAGGTGATCTCCCTACTGTGCATGCACTTGTTTATCATAATCCCTCACATACTTATATAGGTGATCTCCCTACTGTGCATGATGTTCATTTTTATATCTACTCCTTAAAATATTTTTTTTCGTATTGACCACTTAATCACGTGAAATGTAAAAATATTATAAAATCCTATCGGTAATAATAAATCAAATCATAAAAAAAAAAAATTTGAAATATTAAAAAGTTAAATTTTTTTATATTGAAAAATAAAACAATTAAAAAATTTAAAATTGTTTTAAATAAAAAAAATTATATACATAAAATTATAAAATTTACCGTTGGATTGTTTATTTATTTTTAATTTTGAAATATTTAGAAATATTATTTTTGATAAATTTTTGTCAGACCCAAAGTCACTTGGCCATTCCACCGTACGGTTCATCCGCCCTGCCCACAATGATCTACTTGGCCACTGTGCCGTACGGTCCATCCGCCCTGTCCACAATGCTCTAAATGACCACTCTGCCGTAGGGTCCATCCGGCCCTGCACACAATGCTCTACTTGGCCACTGTGCCGTGCGGTCCATCCGCCCTGTCCACAATGCTCTAAATGACCACTCTGCCGTAGGGTCCATCCGGCCCTGCCCACGATGCTCTATTACTAGACAGACTCTCTGCATGGCTCGATGCAGATATAACTAGTTCCACACAAATAGTAAATTGGTACCCGCTGTGGGCATCGAACTATATCCGCCCGACTGCTAGCCGAGCGTCCTACCCACCGGGTAAAATAACGTGAAAATTATGATTATTGCGTCTTGAATCTCTTTGCAGCAGACGTATTACACAAAATACGGTTTTCCCCGGTAACACCCTATCTCTTGTCCATCACCCTCGACCCCGACTCTCCGTCAGGGGTCGGATACCTTACATTGCGTGGAACGTTTTTTCTGTATTAAATAGTATTTTAGTTATTTTTTAAATTTAAATTTAAGCACGAATTGTCAATTAAGTAATATCTTTGTTTGCGAACTATATTTGTGCCGGGTTTATCTCCGCGTTTACAATCTTTTGGTTCAATGACATATGTCATATGGTTAGTGTTAGCACCTGTATCTATTATTAACCTCAATCTGGTACTACAATACTGATTACAGTTTGTCCAATTGTCTGGGAACCATTCATTGGATAACCAACACCTCTGCCACAGGTCACCCCGAGTGGTTCACTACGGCAGGTGACTTAGCAGGTGGGCCCGGGTTTATAGGGTGAGGTTTGTTCAGATCTTATAAAATAAGTAGGTACTTGTCCGTTTTTATTAATAAACAAAAAATAGATCCTCTTCGTGTGGTTTAATATAAACTGATACATTTTTGTATTTAATTTGCACATTGTTTATTGGTAATTATACCAGACGTGACTATCAAGTTTGTAATAACCTCCGTTTGCGTAACATCAAAACCAGTACATAACTCATTAGGGGGTACGACTAGATACGTAATCAACTACTAAGTTCGTGCAGCTTCGAACGAGCGACGACTAGATACGATCCTCAATCGAGCTAGCATGTAGTACTCGTCGGGCTCACACAGACGACCCGACCACAACCTGACAGAGAGGCGACTAGATACGCATCCCTGTCTTGTTATGTTTGCACAAAATAAGGATTTGTGCAAACGCCCCATTTCAGTTCATATTGGCTTTCGACAAGCGTAGTTCCGGGGGTTTCGAAGAAGTGAATGATAAACAGTGCACGTTATCGTCTTCTTTTTCTACGCCCCTGAATGTCGTTTTCGTGCCGAGCCGCTACTGGCCACTAACGGGACATTTCTCCGACCCCCGCCACTTCTACGGTCGCTCCCGGCGACGGTCCCGAAAGCAGAGCGGGCGCTCATTGGTCGAGCCTCTCCGACCCACAAAAACTTGTCAATAATTATTGTTCTATCAAAATTGTCTGTCTTTGTAAGCGATTCCTGCGGCTGCGGTGACTGATCTAAATAAACGATCTTTTCTGATCTGTTCATTAGCACCCGCGGAATCGAATAAACTTACTCAATTTATGTTTGTACAATGCATTTTTCTGTAATTCGGCGGCAAAGTATCACTGTCCTACTTTGACCCCATGACATACTTTGTAATAATTTTGGCTTCTTTAATAAAAAATAGGTGAAGATTGCAATAGGCTCAATTCAAGCAGAAGGTCGTGATTCACATCCTAATTTTTTGATCAAGTCGATCCAAGATTGACAGAATCTACGGCAGCTCGCGAAATATTCACGAGTTCAAACTGCCCGATTCGCCGCACGGTATCGCACCGAAGTACTTGAACGACGAGTGCAATTCTAAAAAATCGGACAGTCAACACCTCTCTGCGCCAACCGTAGTGAACTCCTTGCTATCGTGTTTTTACTTAAACAATCTTCAGTGGTATAAAGTGTCTTTTTCAATTGTTTTCGTGATATTTATCGCGTAAGCTATTGGCTTCAAGTTTCGCGATCTTTGCTTTGTTTTTAGATTCTATTTAAATCAAAGCAACCATTAAACTCAGTGACCAGTTTTTCTGTGTGTTTCCAGCCAAGTGCTAGTGCTTTGAACTTTTGCGGTTTATTCTCCCGTTAGTTGAATCCGTCCGAAAGAAGAGTAGGACCGTTCATCGAGCGGGTTTAAAACCAATAAATCAGCTCTACAAGCATCGTGTGTGTGATCGTGTGCATAAAGTGCCAAAAGCAGCTCCATTCCAGCCCTCAGTAAGTCGATGCTTTTGTCCTTACCTTTGTTGTTGTACAGAGTTCACGTTCAGCTAAAAAGTCAATTATAAAATCACTAAAATCCTTACCTACAAGTTATTTATCCGTAGTCTGTTCCAAATTATCCGTAATCTTTTTTGCCATTCGCGGTCTTTTGTACGATACATTACATTCATATTTTTAACAAAGTAATATTTCTCCCGCGTTTTTACCTACGAGTCACGCCCAAATAATATTTTCAAATTCAAATATTTCAGCATAACAACATAAAAAAAAAATTAGAAATCGTGCATAGCTTCAAGCCCGTGCTCCGTTTCCTAGAAAAACGACGACCTAAGGGCAATTAAAATCCCATTAGCCGCGCACCGAAGAGCAACTTTCACTTTTACAAAAGCAATTAGCAGCATTCCAACGCCCGCCCGGCCGAAATTCCTAGAATTTTCAGGCAATTAGCTTCCCTTCACGTTCGCTTTCTACAAAAATTACAGTTTTAAAGCAGTTATTTCACGATTGAATAATAATAATAACTAAACTTCTCAATATGAATTCCGCCGCTGTTTTTGAAAACAACCTCGCCACCTTCCTTATCGCGCGTCTGGATAAGGAACTCTCTCCAGAGGAGAAAGCTCACTTGTCGCAATTAGTTAACGAGGAAATGGCTGCACTGAGCCAAGGTCCGTCTCAATACGCGACGTACCAGTCACCCATCCAATCAGTTCCCTCACCACGGCATGTTCCCTCCCCCCGCGCGGGGAGCCAACGATCCCAGACAAATCTGGTGACGATGGAGGATTTCTCGTCTTCCGAGTGTTCGGATATGGAAGAAAACATACCCTTCACTAGAGTTGAGGGTCGCAAACGATCTCGCGTGGCCTCAGGAGGCTCCCTGACCCCCGTCAATTCTCCCAGGGCTTCGCCCAATCCTAAAAAAATGATTTCGTATAGGCGATCAAGATCGCCCTCACCCATAACATCAACAAATAAATTCGCACAACTAAGGTCGGACTCGCCGACTCCGTCGCCCTCATCCCCAGCCCCCCAGCCCTCCGTGGTTGCCGGAACCTCGCCGCGTTTTGCACGCATTCCTCCAATTGTCCTTCACAGGAAATCGGAGACAAGAGCTCTATTTAGAGCTCTTGAAGATAAGGGAATCGACTTCTCAGCTAAAAATATGGGGAACGGCCTCCACATCCAAACGAAAACACCGAAAGATCATTCAGCTGTAACAAGGTTCTTGATAGCCAAAAAAATCGAATTCCACTCATTTAGGCTCCCCCAGGAGAAACCCCTGAGGGTTGTACTGAGGGGTGTCCCCGAGGACATCCAGACGGATGAAATCAAAGATGAACTCATCCGTTCATATCCTGTTATCGCAGTTCACCGGATGAAGGATGGCCGCTCAAAGAGGCCTATCCCTCTTGTCCTGGTCACGCTCGAAAAAACGACGCGGCTAAAGATATTTTCAACAATCTAACGTCACTATTCCGCCTGAGAATCCAGGTGGAATCTCTGCGAAATAAAGCGCGAGTGGGGCAGTGCTTCCGCTGCCAAACCCACGGTCACTCCGCGACGTGTTGCCATGCCAACGAACGTTGCGTGAAGTGTGCCGGACCTCACAGATCCTCGGAATGCAGGAAACCGAGAGACACTCCTGCAAAATGCGCATTATGCGACGGGGCCCATACGGCCAACTACGGAGGGTGCCCGGCTAGGCCTCAAAACCGTAATTTCAATAGAAATAAAAACTCAAACTATCAACAAAACTACAAAAATAACAGGGATAACCACCGTCAGGGTTACTCAAACCCAATCCCCTCCAATACCCACCGGCGCGAACAACCAAGTCGTGAGTTAAATCAGCCCCCACGGGCCCACCCAATCAGGCAGGTAAATCCGTCAGCTTCTCTGGCTGAATACCCTCCTCTTCGCCCTACCAACCAATCCATCCCTAACCGCCCAGTCCCTAATCCCCCTCGCAAGTGGCCTGAACCCCACTTTTACAAGCCCCGCTTCTCTCACCAGGAGAAGAAGGCTCATACCAGCCAATCCTCCAGCCAGCAATACCGGCTGGAGAGAGAACCGGAAGCCGACCAAGCTTCTCAGGGCACTTCCACTGCCCAGTTCCCTCCTCCCCCCCTGACTCTGTCCACATTAAAGCGCTCATAGAAAAAGCGACCGAGCTTCAATTCACAATCCAGCATGCCACCGCGGCCCTGGCAACTATCCAAGCGTATCTAAGTGCTCATAATGTCTAGACACCATCCAAAAATTGTCAACTTGCAGACAGCCTATTGGAACGCCAACGGGTCTGTCAACTCACATCGTGACGAGATAATTGAATTCCTGCACGAACACAGGATCGAGGTATTTTTAATCAATGAAACGTGGCTAAAACCATCACGTAATTTCAGGTTACCCATTTATATCACCTACCGTGATGACAGACTCGGCAATAGAGGAGGCGGAACCGCCGTCCTAGTAAAAAACAATATTGATCACCGTCTAGCACATTCATTCTCCAATAAAAATATCGAATCCACCTCGGTAATAATAAACACTTCTTCAGGACCTCTTAAACTCATTTCCGTTTACGTGCCACCAAATCGCCAATTAATTCCCTCAGAAATAGACAAACTGCTAGAAGAAGATGTCCCTACCATAATAGCCGGGGACATGAACGCCAAACACGGATCGTGGCATAGCCTTCAAAATAACACAAAAGGGAACGTACTCGCAAAGTACGCGAGTACGAACTCCATCGTTGTCGACGCGCCCGATAGACCCACGCTGAATCATCACAACGGCAGGCCGGATGTGATCGATATCATCGTTCTTAAAAATACAAGCCACCTACACTCCCTCAGAGTTCTAAATGAATTATCCTCCGACCACGATCCGGTTCTTCTAACATTAACAGGAGGCTCAAATCCACTGGTCCCGGACTTACCTATAAAAACAAAAATCAACTGGAATAAATTCAATGAACTAATAAATAAAAACATAAAAACACCGACGTCAATTCCCGACGAAATAACGTTAAATGTTGCCACTTCAAATCTGATTCAAGCTATAAAATCATGCATCAACGAGGCGTCCGTTGAGATTCCCAACGAAACAACTCACCACGGAATACCCGAAGAGATCAAAGATCTTATTAGGGAGAAAAATCTTGTTAGGAAAGAGTGGCAAAGATCGTGCAATCCCATAGTAAAGCAACATCTAAATCGATTAAACAGAGAAGTACGCGACGCCCTCAGCGAACATAGAAATGAGCGGTGGCACGAATTCATAGAGTCATTAGAAGACGATAAAGCAGCGTACTGGAAGCTGTCTAAAACTCTCAGGCGCCCAAAAAGTAAAATCTCACCGCTTCAAGGCCTTAACGGAAAGGTATTCTCCTCTGCGGACAAGGCCGAAGCCTTCGCAGACAGCCTCGAAGCGCAGTTCACTCCCAACACAGACCATGACGATCCAGCCTTCGTAAAAAAGGTGGATTCAAAAGTAGAAGCAATTTTAAAACTCGATCCTCAGGATAAACCGATCAGGTTCACCACTCCTAAGGAAATAAATAAAATTATCAAAGATTTAAAAAAGAAAAAAGCGGCCGGTCCTGACGGCATTTCAAATAAAATCCTGAAATATCTTCCTAAAAAAGGCATCTGCGCCCTGACTGCAATCTGCAACGCAGCACTTCGGCTGCGTTGCTTTCCAAAGGCTTTTAAACAAGCTGACGTAATTTTAATTCCAAAACCGGGCAAGGAACAAGCTGACGTAATTTTAATTCCAAAACCGGGCAAGGATCCATTATTAACGGAGAACCACAGGCCAATAAGTCTTCTTCCCTGCCTAGGTAAGGTCCTGGAAAAAGTAATTCTCATACGTTTAAACTCA
Organism: Halesus radiatus; assembly: GCA_022606495.2. Lineage (NCBI taxonomy): Eukaryota > Metazoa > Arthropoda > Insecta > Trichoptera > Limnephilidae > Halesus > Halesus radiatus. Next base: position 21,082 of record JAHDVE020007078.1, read on the forward strand.
TTCACTCAGGATAGTAAATTCTTGCCAGACTTCCAGCACGGTTTTCGAGCAGGTCATTCCACCACTCATCAACTTCTCCGTGTCGTGGAACACATCACGGAGAGCTTCAATATTAAGAAAAAAACAGTAATCCTCTCTCTAGACGTCGGTAAAGCCTTCGACAAAGTCTGGCATAATGGCCTAATATACAAAATGAACTCTCTAGGCTACCCGCTTAGAATCATTCAATTAATAAATAGTTACCTAAGAGAGCGTTCTTTCAAAGTAAAAAGAGACAATATTTTCTCCACTATACGGCCGCTTTCAGCCGGGGTCCCTCAAGGCAGTCAGCTATCTCCATCATTATATAATATCTACTCTAGCGACATTCCGAAACCGATAAATAGTAACATTAAAATCACTCAATTTGCGGACGACACTAATATCATTTCTAGTTCTACTAAAGAGGCCACTGCTACAAGCCGCGTACAAAAGCAAACCACTCTCACTGAAGAATGGTGCAAAAAATGGAGAATATCAATTAACCCTACTAAAAGTGCCACAACAGTCTTCTCAGGGTCAACGCCGAGACGACCTCCAAATATTAAACTGTTTGGAGAAAAAGTTCCTTGGGAAAAATCAATCAAATATCTCGGTGTAATACTAGATTCAAAGTTAACTTGGAAAAAACACATAACCGAAAAAGTAAAATCAGCTAGTAAATACTTGTCTGCACTCTACCCGATGTTGGGCAAAAAAAGTCGTTTATCAACGGACAACAAATTACTTTTATACAAAACAACCATCGGGCCTTGCTTCACTTATGCATGCCCCATTTGGGGGTATGCTGCCGCCACTAGCATAAAAAAATTGCAAACCTTTCAAAATAAAGTCATCAGACTTGCGCTATCAGCGCCAAAATGGTGTAGAGTTTCTACTATCCATAATGATTCCAACATTCCGTTGATAAAAGATTTTATTGTCACCCAGGCAACTAAGTTCTACGGTGGCCTAGCAGGCCACCCTAATCCTACAATAAATTCTCTCGCTAAATATAGCGAGAATGAAAATTTTAAGTATAAAAAACCTAAAAGTGTCCTCCGTAAGGAGTGAATCCCCTGCCCACATTTGCAGCGTATAGTTTTATAAGTTTCAAAAAACCCAAAAATTAAACTCACGTAAAGCTTCAATAGAAAATCTTTTTATAATTATGTTAGAGTCAGTAAACTCATGTTTAGGAACTCTGTGAACAAAGTAAAGTCAAAGTCAAAGTAAAATTCAGAGTATTCTCACGGATTCAACACGCCTTCTACCTACTTCGCCTGCATCTTCACCCGGCCTGAAAACCGACCGAGACTTTCTCTTCACCCTCACCAGCTCCTTGCAAGAAATCGTCTGCCTTTTTCAAGGCATTTCCCCCCCTCAAGGAATACACCTTCCCCCTTCCTTCCTAACCTGCTCTGAAGCGTCGAAGTGGCCAGCTTGATCTTCTTCTTCTAAACGTGCGGCAAGAGTTTACAGATCTTGTCCCGTACAGTAATTGTTTTTATTAAATACTTGATTTTTACATCTTACTCTAAATACGCGTAGTCAGGGGATATTTGTATTTCACTGGGAACTAAACTTTACATATTAAGGCCTTTATATGTACGTAGGTATTATGTAGGTGTGTAGGTATGTACGAGTATATTATGTAGGTGTGTACGTATGTACGAGTATATTAAGTATATTATGTAGGTGTGTAGGTATGTACGAGTATATTATGTAGGTGTGTACGTATGTACGATTATATTATGTAGGTGTGTAGGTATGTACGAGTATATTATGTAGGTGTGTAGGTATGTACGAGTATATTATGTAAATATTAATTTGAATTTCGGAAAACTTTTTTTTATACTTTTGTATAAAGCTTTCTTTTGTTTAAATCACTTTGTGGTTATCCATTATAATTAAGTGAATCAATAAGGCTTTGTTTCAACCACTTTTTATTTATTGTTTAACGCCGACCGGCTTCGGAACAAACGTTTCATCATCAGGGCAAAATATGTACTAAATGATGTTTCAAAATTATGACATAACATACATACTAGGTGTCACAGTGGGGGAGGGGTGTGTAGGGATTAGTAAAGAGTGGGAGAAGTGATAGAGATTGAGGGAGGGGTGAAAGGAAACATATTTAAAATACGGTTTTAAGACAGGTTTTTTGATTATTAATAATACATTCATTATTATTAAGGGATTTCTTATTATTCAGCTTTTAACGTTTTTTTGTCTTTTACCATGAATCAACGTATCGTTAAATTTAAATGACACAATACATACTTAAATTTTGAATGACTTTGTTATGTCAAGTCTTCCATAAGTAAAACAAACCACTCCGTGCCGACCACTGCTTTGATTATTTTGTAGTCAATTCTTTAAAACCGCTGCGGGATCTCTGAATTAGTTATTCAGTGAAGTGAAGTGACAGACGTTTTTTAAACTTTTAATTAGTACTTTGTAAAATGCTTCTAAACAAATTAATTTTATTGGTGTGTTTTATGGTGTGCCGCGGCGACGACCAGTTCGACCAAGGTTTGTACATTATTAAATGCGTTTATTGAAAAATTTAAATTTTATTTCGAAAATTGCAATTTTTTTATTGTTTGATATTAAATATTTTTGCATAAATTATTGTAAAAAGACGGTTATTTCATAAAAAAAACAAGTTCTACTATTAATTTTCTTAACGCTTGACAGCTGTTCCGCCTTCCAAAGACAATAATCAAATTATCAGTAAATGTTCGTTTTACGGTGCGTTCTTAAGACGAACTAGCTGTCATACGTAAAAATACTTAAGAACATATTTATTTAAAAAAATCATTTTTAAATGTACGTATTAAGGGGAACGGCTGCTGTGCCTGTTTCATAGAAAACTGAATTTTGGATTGGAGGCCAAAATACCCATTCAAACGGAATGATCCATTTTTTTTAAAATTAAAGGTTTAGTAAATATGTAGTACAAATGAGAAGTATTTTATTTATTTTTGTTTTAGTTTTTTAAGTACTCGTATGTGTCATGAAAAAATCAATTTTCATGATTTTAGAGGCAGCTTAGAAAATTATTTGCGGGTTTATCGCACTTTTTAAAAAATATATCACATTTGCTATGTAGGTATGATTGCATAAATAAAAATAAAACTTAAAAAAAAAAAAATCCGGTCAATATTTTAAATTCTGTATGGAAAATTTTGTGTTCCAACGTAAATTGTTCGTTTTTAATTTAATTTAAAGTCCACCACGATGCTTATTTTAATATTCAAAAAATAAAATTGATTTTATATTTCATTATATTTTCAAAGCAGATGGGTGAAAACTTTTTTTTAAATCGCCGTTAGCCCCTAAATAATTGTTAAAGATGGCTCTAAAATCGCGAAAAATCAATTCCTTTAATGGCCGATATTTCATAAGGTTAAACAAAAATAAATAAAATACTTCTCATCCGTACTAGATATTTACTAAACCTTTAATTAATAAAGTAGATCATTCAGTTTGGATGGGTATTTTGGCCTCCAATCCAAAATTGAACTTTGTATGAAACAGGCACCGCAGCCGTTCCCCTTAAGGGACAGCACTCAAAAGTTGTCCTAAACATCGCTTTGCAGGTTACTATCTCAAGCAACACCACACATTATTTAGCAGTAAATTCTATAAGTGTAAAATGTTTGAAAACAGATAAACCGCTGAAATCAAATAACATTTT
>JAHDVE020007079.1:0-78074 GCA_022606495.2 Halesus radiatus
GGCTGCGGGAGTCAGTCGAAACATGGCGATAGGCAGCCAAGTGCGACGTATAGTAATCTATGTGGATGCCGAGGCTGGCCGCGCACCAGGGGTGGGGCGCGTGAAATACCTGCCGCACGCGGCCGGGCATAGGTTTTATCGTATTATCCCGGAGGAAGGAACGGGGGGTCTAATATGAAAGAAAATCCAAGAGACAAAGAGAAAAAAGGAATATAAATTAGAATGAACGATTTATTGACCTGTACATCTTCGTCGCCTGTTACTCGGGATAATACATGTGTTCATTACAGTAATTTGACTAATATTCCGTCATACCAAATCATAATATATCATATTATAATTAATGTTATTTTTTAATTGTGTTTTTATTTTTGTTTATTTGCGAGACCAACAGTTTACATAAAAAATTAAGTATAAAAATGAATAAGTGATATAAATTTGACCATTTACAGGTTTCCACTTGGGTATTATTTATAAGTGAATCTATTGATTTTCGAAGAAATCGAAGTAAAATTAAAAAGATACAAAATAAAGAATTAATATAAATTTAAAAGTTACAGGTTATTTTTTATGAGGTCTGGAAAGGAAGGGGCAGTGGGGGTGGGGGGTAGATCTAGTTGATATGTATGTGTGTAATTTTATATTAATAAAAGAACAAGAAAAATAGTGTAAAAGAAAGTTAATATGATGGTAGTGTGAGGTGAGTAGGTATCTGAAGTTATAAAGGCTCGATAGATCACCGGTGTGACTTTATGAAGTGTGGTGTAAGAAATGGAGGAAAATTTTGAATAGTTTTTTTTATTTATTTTTTTTATTTTATTTAACTTTACAACAGAAAAAAAAATACAACTCAATAAGTCCCGATAAACTACTTTTTTGTAGTTTGTCTAACGGGAGCTTGTTATCAAAAAAAAAAAAAAAAACAAAAAAAAAAATGAAACACTAATTAAAATAAAAACTCCTTAATAATAAATTAAGGAGTTTTTATTTTAATTAGTGTTGCATCGAGGAAGGCTAAAAACTTGTAGTTGGATCCTATAGATACGTATATCAAATGGACATTACAGTTAATCAATTAAAAATGTGCTTCGTTTACACCACTTTTATAAAAATAAATAAATATCTCTACATGTTTGGAGAGCAATGCTGTCATCCTCAGGAATATATGAATACTGTAGCATTGCTGTCGAAACATGTAGAGATATTTATTTATTTTTATAAAAGTGGTGTAAACAAAGTACAATTGTAATTATTTAATTAATAATGGCGCCACGAAGTTACCGATCGTTTGAATAAATTATAAAAGGACATTACAGTTTTCTATGATATTGGCATTAGGTTAGGTTAGATTAATTAGAAAAATTAACTGTAAAATTATAGAAGTTGGATAAAATATCAATACATATTAGTAAACGTATCTTTAATTTAGTTTAAATAATATTATTGTTGGAACAAATTCCCTCGAAATACAGATTTAACTTCGAGCGGGCATTTACATATTAGAGTTACGGAAAATGGAATCTCTCCATAAATTTGGTAAACCCCTAGTGTTGAGGATATTCACAGGAGACTTGGTTGTGAGGACTGAAAAGCCATTTCAGGGGTATTGACCGCGAGATGAGGGTTGGAAGGTTTTCACTTGGATTCGACTTGGAAAGGGAAGCTTTCCAAATTAAATATAATAACCATTGTGAATTATGTTTGAAATTGTGGCAGATTTGCGAAATTTATCACCTGCAAACAATTTATTTGATTAAAATTTTGCATTACAATTATTTAATGAATGATTTATCTTAATTATTGTAATCTACGAAGGATCTAAGTCGGGGTGTTTTACGTAAATTTCAATGTAACATTGTAACTAACCGTATTTAACCAGGGAAAAAATCACGAGAAGATGCTTCCTGTACACCTTAAGAGGAACGGCTGCGCTGCCTGTTGCATGCATAATCATCATAAGGATTTCATCCAATAATATGAGATTTATAAAAATGGAGGATAATATTAACAAATCTTGAACATGAATTATGATATCGGTGTAAATATTTTATGTACATAGTACATAAAACTTCCAAACAAAATGTCTAGAAATTACTGTATAGTGAATGCCGAAAAAATACAAGAAATTATAACGGTTTAGTTAAAAAATCTGAAGATTTATAAATATTTGTACAAATTGTTTAATCACCCAGGTAGCATCATACTTTTCATACCCATTCTCGGGTTGACAACGCAATGCTTTGACAAGGCAATTGCTAGTGTCATCTGTTTGTGCTCTTTCGTTCGTCTCGATTATATTATGAAATAAAAATAAGTTTAATAATATAATGTTGCATAAGAAATCCGATCAATATAATACTTAAGAGGACCGGCTGAGTTGCCCGTTTCTTACATAACTTAATTTTGGATTTGAGGCCAAAATACCCTTCCAAACTGAATGATATATATTTTTTAAATTAAATATTTAGTAAATATCTAGTACGCATGAGACGTATTTTATTTTAAATTGAACATCTAAAATTTTACAGGCAACTTATAAAATTATTTGCGGGTTTTTTGTATTTTTTTTAAATTCTCATATTTGCTATGTAAATATGATTACGTAAATAAAAACAAAATATTAAAAAAAAAATACTTTATTCGGGTCGATATTTGCACGGTAATTTGTGTTCCAACGTAAATAGGTAGTTTTTAATTTAATTTTAAGTCCACGGTTTAAAAAAAAAAATATTTCTTTACGTTTTTAAAGCAGACGGTGTAAAACTTTTTTTAAATCACCGTTAGCCACCAAATAATTGAGAAAGTCGCCTCTAAAATCGCGAATAATCAATTACTTTAATGACCTATATTTCACAATGTAAAACAAAAATAAATACATTACTTCTAATCCGTACTAGTAAAATGGGTTCGAGTCCCAGATGCGACTAAAATCTTTTTAGTTTCTGTCCTTTTGTCCGGTTTCATCTTTCATTTAGGTTATGTTAATATTATTTTCTTCGATGATTAAATATTACGATGAGGTTTTTAAATCTCAATAAAAATAATTAATAATTAAAAATTGAGTTTTATACAAAGTCAATAGATGTCTTATATAAATAAAAAAAAACGGATTTTAATCCGAGACACTGTTTAAGTTTGCAATTGAGTTCGGGTAGAACTTTGTAAACATCATAAAAATAGCTGCCAATAATATGAGATTAAAAACGGAAAATAATTTTCACAAATCTTGAATTTGAGATATGATATCGATGAAGATGACGCAAATTGAACTGGTCTCATTAGCTAAGTCAGTTGAGCGTTGCCCCGGATAGGCAGAGGACCTGGGTTCGAGTCCCAGATGCGACTGAAATCTTTTTAGTTTCTGTCTTTTTGTCCGGTTTCATTTTTCATTTAGGTTATGTTAATATTATTTTGTTAATAATTAAAATAATTGTTAGATTAGAAAAACAATTTTACTGACCAAATTCACACGAAGAATTAAGCTCATTTCGGTCACACCAGACACTTCTATCGGTTTATATCTTCAGTGGTTGATACATTTATATAATTTATTCGCCACAAGTATCATGCAACATGTATCGAGAGTAATGCCTCACACATTTGCATGCATACATAAATACAGGTAAGATTCTGTGAGATGGCACAGATTTCGCACTTACTTAAGTTAGACAATGGAATTACTGTTGTTCCTAAGCACGTCGCATCGTTCCGGATCACATTTACTCGGGTTGGCACTTAATTATGCAGATTACGACATTACGTTCATTAGCGAGGTGTTGTACAAGATCTGTTGGTTTTAATCAAGACTGTTACCGATAAGACAATTTTTTTTTTTTTTTTAATATTCGGAGTAAACATTGAGCTAAATGGCCGAGTGTTCCAAGGGAATGTAGAGAGATAAGATGAAAATGTGTTTAAATTTAGGAAAGAAGTGACGAAATATTTAAAGTGTTAATTGGAAATTCTAAAATTTGGAACTCCGCTGATGAAATTAGAGTATTAACATGTAGATTTGTAATATTATTTTTAATATTGTGTCTACATCTCTGTATATAAAAATGAATGTTTGTTCTTATTAGTGTCGGGAAGGTTTAGTAAGTAGTTTGAATGACATCCAATACTAAAACTGTTGATATAACGTTTTAAAATTAGTATGAAAAACAATGAATCCGCTATGTTGTATTGAGGTTAGCCCATAGATACACCACTCTGGTTAGCCACAGATTACATTTTCAAAATAAGAAGGTTGGTTTGGGTAGAATATTATCAAAACGGAAAAAAAGTTACCCAGTTAAGAACTTTATTATTTAGATATATTTAAAAAAAAAACTATATGTTTGGAAAGAAATAAAATTTTAAAATGAATGTTTCTTTGTATAGAGATAGTAGTAGTCGTTACAAGGCATTATTTTCGTTTTCAAATATATGTATATATAGCAACAGTTTCACATATTGAATTTCATTCAAACTATTCTCTAGACCTTCCCGGTACTAATATGAACAAACTGTGCTATTTTTAGCGAGTAATTTTCGAGAAAAACAGACAAACACTCATTTTTACATATAGATATTAGAACAAAGAAATTGATAGAAAAATGTATTTATTTAGGTTATCCGCTATATATTTTTTGAAAGTTTATAGCCTAAATATCCTCTTGAATCATAGATTTCGTCATATTTTTAAATGAATTTTATACACTAGAGCACACTTACAATGCTCATCTCGATTTTAATGAAGAATTAATGGTTCCTAAGCATACAAACAAATATGGACAGGGGACTTTTAGATCACATAATTCCTTATGACTTAAATATCAATATAGATGTGTCTTTAAGTGTGCCTTCAATAAGTGTGTCTTTAATATCTATAGAAAACCTACACATACTGACTGTGTTATACCATCTACTTCACTTCATCCTTTGTCTCATAAACTTGCCTCCTTTAACTCAATGATACATCGAGCCATTAATGTACCTTTAAGCAATGAAAATTATATTATAAAACAAATAGCCCTAAACAATGGATATAAACCTGAATTAATTAACCGCTTAGTTAATAAAAAAACAAAATCCCGTTTATTACCAGGTAACATTTGTCCAGCATTCTACACTAATTCCAAGCTAAAAAATTTAATTAACAACAAGGACATTTCTAATAAATAGGTAAAAAAGGGAATATATACTTTAGAGAATGTGACGCACAGTATGTAGGTATGACTACTAGAAATTTTAAAACTAGAATCAGAGAACATGAACTCTGTATACGAAATAATAACTATACCGTATTTTCTAATCATTTATTAAAGACAGGCAATAGCTTCAATAGAGATAAAACTAAGTTTAAACATTCAAATATTGATAAATATTTTAAATTGTGCTCCTTAGAAACTTTAGAAATTAACAAAAAAATTAAATTTAAAATTAATTTAGTAAATAAGATAATAGCTCGCTGTAAATAACCTTTGCTAACCATGTTTCCTATTAACTTTGACTCCTCCCAACGCCCACCCACCTCAAAATCACCACTCCCTCTACCATTACCTAATGGTGACTAATTTTGTTTCTGTATTTGTTTAATTTAAGTTAGTTTTAAGAACGCTAGTTAATGGCACGGTTGTGTCGAAACCAGTAGCGAATTTAATATATCAAAAATAGCAAAAGTACATAGTAAATAAAACTTACAAACAAAACATATAATTCCTAGCTGTTTAAATATGTTACCCTCTGAAAAAAAAAAAAAAGTATATTAAAACTAAAGGGTTATTAAATATTAATTGATAAACTAAAGTTCTTAAAAACTTAAGACAAGATTTTTGTGCATATCGCAAATGGTAACAATTATTTTTATAAACAATAATTATAAGCCTGAAACACTCATCCAAATTGAAAAAAAAAACCTTTCCGAGCAAAGATAAATGTCGCCGACATCTGAGCATCTGACCGGCAATCAGAAGGGTGCGGGTTCGAGTCCTGTCGGCGACATTTATCTTTGCTCGGAAAGTTTTGTTTCAATTTGGATGAGTGTTTCAGGCTTATAATTATTGTTTATAAAAAAAGGTTATTAAATATATTGAAAACTTGGATAGCTGAAAGAAACTATTTCTATTAGATAATTACGAAATATTATTTTATATACGACTTATTGTTGTCGTTTATGTTTTTATTTTAATTATTGAGAAATATTTATACTTTAAGTTTGTTACATATTTTTATTTTATATATATTTTATAATCTTAACTGTAAATTAAGGACATTTTTTTTTATTAACAAGCTACCGTCAGACAAACTACAAAAAAGTAAGAGAAATTAAAAAGATTTCAGTCGCATCTGGGACTCGAACCCAGGACCTCTACCTATCCGGGGTAACCGCTTAACCGACTTAGCTAATGAGACCAGTTCAATTTACGCCATTTACACCGATATCATACATCATGTTCAAGATTTGTTAATATTATCCTCCATTTTTATAAATCCCATATTATTGGCTGCTATCCTTATGACGATGCGACTGAAATCTTATTAATTTCTTTTGTTTTTTCGGTTTCGTGGTTCATTTGGGATGTGTTAATATTATCTTCTTCAATGATTAAAATATTACAATGAGGTTTACAAACTTCAATAAGTTATAAAAAAATAAAAAAAATTGAAAACCAAAACGTAGTTTATCGGTACTTTTTGCATAATATTTTTTTTTGTAAAATGTTTTAAATTAAAAAAAAAAAAAAAAAGTGGGCGAAACATTCAATAATAAAAAAAAGAGTAAAATTAATCTTAGACGAATAGAAACATAAATCTCTTTAATCATCTGTTTAAAATTAAAATAATTTACTTGCATAACAATATGTCATATTATGAAAATATTACATATTATATTATGTATGACAAAACGATATTGTAAGTGTATTGTTTGTGCTTTGCGATAATTATAATGAGAAATTCGCACAACTGTATTGCGGGCGTGGGAAAATATTCTGAAATACGAAGCCTCTCGATTACTTGGGTTGGAAATATGACAACTTTGCTGTCTGCGAATACTGTTGGCTTCAAAGGGATAAAATTTAATGCGAAAGTGGAGAACTTGAATCGTAACAAACGAGGGTAACTTTATAAATGATTTAAAGTGGGTACCTGCTTACGTCAAAACACGGTCCGTCGAGATAGTGCGGAAATTTAAGAAAATGGAACAAGTTTCCATTATTATGGTAACTGCGAAAGTGGAGAACTTGAATCGTAACAAACGAGGGTAACTTTATAAATGATTTAAAGTAGGTACCTGCTTACGTCAAAACACGGTCCGTCAAGATAGTGCGGAAATTTAATAAAATGAAACAAGTTTCCATTATTTTGGTAACTGCGAAAGTGGAGAGCTTAAACATTATGGTAATGCGAAAGTGGAGAACTCGAATCGTAACAAACGAGGGTAACTTTATAAATGATTTAAAGTAGGTACCTGCTTACGTCAAAGCACGGTCCGTCGAGATAGTGCGGAAATTTAATAAAATGGAACAAGTTTCCATTATTATGGTAACTGCGAAAGTGGAGAACTTGAACATTATGGTAAAGCGAAAGTGGGGAACTTGAATCGTAACAAACGAGGGTAACTTTATAAATGATTTAAAGTAGGTACCTACTCACGTCAAAACACGGTCCGTCAAGACAGTGCGGAATTTTAATAAAATGGAACAAGTTTCCATTATTATGGTAACTGCGAAAGTGGAGACCTTGAATCGTAACAAACGAGGGTAACTTTATAAATGATTTAAAGTAGGTACCTGCTTACGTCAAAACACGGTCCGTCAAGATAGTGCGGAAATTTAATAAAATGAAACAAGTTTCCATTATTTTGGTAACTGCGAAAGTGGAGAGCTTAAACATTATGGTAATGCGAAAGTGGAGAACTCGAATCGTAACAAACGAGGGTAACTTTATAAATGATTTAAAGTAGGTACCTGCTCACGTCAAAACACGGTCCGTGAAGACAGTGCTGAATTTTAATAAAATGGAACAAGTTTCCACTATTATGGTAACTGCGAAAGTGGAGAACTCGAATCGTAACAAACGAGGGTAACTTTATAAATGATTTAAAGTAGGTACCTGCTTACGTCAAAGCACGGTCCGTCGAGATAGTGCGGAAATTTAATAAAATGGAACAAGTTTCCATTATTATGGTAACTGCGAAAATGGAGAACTTGAACATTATGGTAAAGCGAAAGTGGGGAACTTGAATCGTAACAAACGAGGGTAACTTTATAAATGATTTAAAGTGGGTACCTGCTCACGTCAAAACACGGTCCGTGAAGACAGTGCTGAATTTTAATAAAATGGAACAAGTTTCCATTATTATGGTAACTGCGAAAGTGGAGAACTCGAATCGTAACAAACGAGGGTAACTTTATAAATGATTTAAAGTAGGTACCTGCTTACGTCAAAACACGGTCCGTCAAGATAGTGCGGAAATTTAATAAAATGAAACAAGTTTCCATTATTTTGGTAACTGCGAAAGTGGAGAGCTTAAACATTATGGTAATGCGAAAGTGGAGAACTGAATCGTAACAAACGAGGGTAACTTTATAAATGATTTAAAGTAGGTACCTGCTTACGTCAAAGCACGGTCCGTCGAGATAGTGCGGAAATTTAATAAAATGGAACAAGTTTCCATTATTATGGTAACTGCGAAAATGGAGAACTTGAACATTATGGTAAAGCGAAAGTGGGGAACTTGAATCGTAACAAACGAGGGTAACTTTATAAATGATTTAAAGTGGGTACCTGCTCACGTCAAAACACGGTCCGTGAAGACAGTCCTGAATTTTAATAAAATGGAACAAGTTTCCATTATTATGGTAACTGCGAAAGTGGAGAACTCGAATCGTAACAAACGAGGGTAACTTTATAAATGATTTAAAGTAGGTACCTGCTTACTTCAAAACACGGTCCGTCAAGATAATGCGGAAATTTAATAAAATGGAACAAGTTTCCATTATTGTGGTAACTGCGAAAGTGGAGAACTTGAACATTATGGTAATGCGAAAGTGGAGAACTTGAATCGTAACAAACGAGGGTAACTTTATAAATGATTTAAAGTGGGTACCTGCTTACGTCAAAGCACTGTCCGTCGAGATAGTGCAGAAATTTAATAAAATGGAACAAGTTTCCATTATTATGGTAACTGCGAAAGTGGAGAACTTGAACATTATGATAAGCGAAAGTGGGGAACTTGAATCGTAACAAACGAGGGTAACTTTATAAATGATTTAATGTAGGTGCCTACTCACGTCAAAACACGGTCCGTGAAGACAGTGCTGAATTTTAATAAAATGGAACAAGTTTCCATTATTATTGTCATATCGAGTAGGTAGCGATTTTAGAACAAACAAAAAATTGTAGGTAAATGTGAGGTTATGTTTGACTTCCGAATCTGATGGTTGACTTCGGGGGGAAAAATGACATAACACAATTGTTCTTAACAAATTTAATTTATTTAGTATTGATCGAGCGCGTTTCTTACATAAAGTTTCTATTACCTAACTAACTAACCATCACGCTCTTTTTTCCAAAGGGGTAGGCAGAGAGGATAAACCTCCACGCCAACAAAAGAAATTTTCAAGTCTTTTTCGGTACCTAACATCCAAAATATCTATGCGAAGAATGTTTTAATCAACACATCAAAAAGTTTAAAAAAAAACAGAAGAAACTTAATTTTCACCACACAAGAGCGAACCAAAATGACATTACGAATATGCCTATATTTAAAACTGCTTTTGGAATTATAAATATTTCTCCACTAAGCTATATAATTCACATTCACCGGTCATAAGAAAAGAAAGAAAAGGCAAATGATTTCAAAAATCAAATCAAAACCTGGCTCAAAGAAATCAAAGAAGAGGAGTTATCCAGCATCTTGAAAAGAACTTCATAGGGGCTTACAAACAATCCGTTTTTAAATAAAACCTAGTCCGCCTCAGCCCAGGAACCCCTAGTGAGGAGAACTAATAAAAACATTACAAATTGTTTTATTAGCTTTGTAAAAAATTAATAACCAAATGAAAAAATATGTATTGAAACGACATATATTTTTTTTAAATTTTGTCTCAGCACACGCTCCTTGCTTCATTTACATTCATATATCGTCTTATATGTATACTCTTCTGTTATTCAGACTCTTGTCATGACGCGACTTATTTGATTCACTTTGTTGTGCCATGTCTTCCTTGGGCGTCTCTGTCTTCTTCTACTATTCGCTTTCGCTTACATCACGTATGTTTTCGTTCATCCGTTCCACATGTCGAAACTACCCAAGCGTCCCATTCTGAATCTTGTTAACTATGCTTTCTTCGGTCTACCCATATAATAAAGAATACACACTATAAGTGCCTTCCAAGTAGATTTAAATGGAAGCCGGTGTGCCTTTGACTTAATATCTTTTGCTTCTAGCACTGAGAGAGACAATGAAAATACAAAAAAATACAGCGTTGTCGCTCTTACACTGCCTGCTTGTATATTTCCATTCCGTTTGATTGAAATGAAATGATGGTGAAATAATGGCATAACCTTTAACCCTTCGAGTCTTTTGGGGAGATATTTCTCCCAGAAAACAAATAGCCGTAGAGTCTTTTGGGTATTTAGATATTTCTCCCAGCCCGAAGCGTACTAATAAAAGTCATGTTATCTCATTTTGTACTATAGTAATGTAGATGATTTAAACTGTATTAAAAAGATTAAAATACGCTTTTTATTGCCATTTAAAAGTTTATCATGCACATTTAAGAAAAAATATCATTTATTAACAAAAGCCTATAGGGGTTGAACGGAAACTATTTACCCCTGTAACGAGTAGAAAAAAAAAATCAGAGATCTTTGAATGCTGTATAAGGATCATATTGAACAAATTTTAGAAAAGGCCTTTAAATATATGGACTTAATTTTACGTATTGCAAAGCCTTTCAGCATACCGCACTTATTTTGCTATAAATATATGACATTATGTAAGATCATAATTTAATACATAAAGAAGCGAAGTTAGTTGTCAACAATGGAGTACTGATACCAAGCTGATGAATGGCAGTGAGGCATGGAACTGGCAGAGGAAGGATTAAACTAGATTGGATGCTGTAGAAATGAAATCTCTGAGGGGAATGTGTTGTAAAACCATCTATGATCGTGTGAAAAGTGTTGAGATTCGCAAAGAATGCAAGGCTGAGTGAGCGTAATGAAAGGAACGCTTAGATGGTTTTGGCATATAGAGCGAATGAACGAAGAAAGAAGTGTAAAGAGAATATATGAGAAGGAAGAATATCGCCCAAGAAAGATATGGCACAATCAAGTGAATCAAATACTTGAATCGAGCCATGTAAGAAGTTCGAATGTATGAGACGATGCATGAATGTGAATGGAGCAAGAAGTGTATGCCAAGGTCGAGTTGTTAGGCGTTCCGTCCTCTCTGCCTAACCATGCGGAGTAACAGCGGGATCGTTAGTTAGTTAGTTAGTTACAATTTAATGTCGATCGTATTGAAAACATAAACATTTACAAAACGGCTGTCATATCACTTTAGTAAGAATATTGCTCAATATAAATGTAGAAATATCACTGATGCGTTATTCTTGTACAAAATTGTGAACTGTTTTGTTAATTCAACACATCTGTTAGAAAGGCTTGCATTTCGTAGCCCTGAACGCCACTTGCATCGGGAGTCACTTGATTCAGCACAGATGTGCCATAGGGAAACTGAAGAAGGGGACATTCTTCTACAATGTAATCTGTTGTTTGAATGTTTCCACATTCACAAAGTTCGGAATCCTTTAGGCCCCCCTTTAAGGATCATATACGGACAACGGCTGTGATTGCACCGGATGAGGTCCACGTCTTCCGAAAATAATACACACCAAATAATTAAATAAGTTAACCTCTCTGGAGCCCAGGAGTCGAAAAGTCTTGTGTAAATTGGAAACAACAGTTTTCTTTCAAATTGTTATGCATCACATTTCTAGGAAATACCTGTTCAGTGAGAACACGGTGTTTACTTGAACATTCACTCAAAGACGCAAAATCCTTGAGAAAACCGGCAAAAATATTTATTGTAAGCGAAGAGAAATAATCTCTGTTTTTCCTTAAAGTCCGTCTGTCTGAGAAGAAAATGGCTTTCGTTCATGTTGAAATGAATGCGAAAAAACATTTTCATCAAAATTCATTTCGAAAAGTGGCAACTGGTTATTCTCCAAAATGTATAATTTGACAGATAAATAAACTGAACAATGTTTTTCAACCACTCTGCAGATATACCATTATCTGGAGCTTTTAATTCTGCTGATTTCCAGAGGTTTCTCTTCTACGTACTTAATTATTACGGATATATATTTAATAAAAAATTGTTGAATTGACATTTCGTATGAAATTTTTTATTCACTATGTACTTCCGTTACTTGAATTTATTACTGCGCTACCGGTTTCGAATTGCACATCCGTGTCATTCACTAGCGTTCTTAAAACTAACTAAAATTAAACAAGTATAGAAACTATATAAATTGAAAATACACTTTGTATATACCACTTTACTTAAAATATATAAATATTTCTACATGTTTCGATAGCAATGCTATCATCTTCAGGAATAAATTTATTTATTTATTTATTCCTGAAGATGATAGCATTGCTATCGAAACATGTAGAAATATTTATATATTTTAAGTAAAGTGGTACATACAAAGCGTATTTTCAATTTATATAATTAATAATGATGCCACAAAGTTACCAAGCATTTGAAGAAATTATAAGTATAGAAACAATTAACTAATCTACTAAGCATGGAATGAAAATCTGATAATTTTAGAGCAGAAGGATGATTAGAAGTATTATGTATAACGATGTCTGTATAAGTATATTAACGTTATATAATAAATAAAAAACTATTCACTAGTCATCGTTATCCAATTTAACATTTAAATAAACCTCTGTATTACAGAATAATTATTTTCATTTATAATTCAAAGAATTTATAAATCTTTTGGTTACAAGATCTTCTCAACATCTTGCAAGTAAAGTTTTTAAACCACGACACTCCCGTGCGAGGTCTCCTAAAAAGAAAACCGGTGCCCAAAACGATTTAAACTGATGATACGCCTCGGAATTACATGACACCATTTCCGAAAACCATTACAGTTATTAGATTATTGGGTGGATATATTTTCAGTTGATTTCAGCGGAGCGATTTCGCCCCCTGGGAGAATCAACAAACAAAGCTCGAGGTCAGTTTCAAAGGCTGTTATATCGTCTATGTGATTCAATCAACTGGTTCCAGACAACCTGGCGGCTAGACTTATGTTCATCTTAACCAGCGAGGGACATATAAAAAAAATATGTATTTTTTTATTTATTTTGCAAAAACAGTTATGAACACCAATACATTGCAAAAGCGATAAAAATTTACAAAAAATGTAGTTAGCATAATTGTATAAGATAAGTAGAGCAACAGAAATAGTTTTAAAAAGCTACAATAGGTACATAATAGCCAGTTCGCGTTTAAGCTTGTTGTAGGTCATGTAGAAAATATCCACATTTCCCGCAGTTAATCAACCTAGTAAGTCTCCACAGGGGCATTACTATTGGTAAGTTAGCTCTGCACGTGGGATTAAACAGAAGCCTGTGTTGGCGGCCTCGCGTGAAATTATTAGAGACACAAAATCCTGTTTCCATACTTGGAACAGTGAACATGAACAATTAAGACCCATGTTCACTCCTTTCTTTCCTCAAAAAACACCCTCACACATAGTATTCTCAAAGATGACATAGGACCTGAGGGAAATTATTTCCCTCGGGGTCTCCTGTGTGCATAAAAACAAAACAAACAAAAAAATCTGCTAAAATCACAACGTTTCGATTATGAATAAAAGTCTTTTATTAAAACGTACGTACTGAATATCTACCACTTGAGGAAGGAGGCAGTGAAAATAATGCAGTGCGAATTTATCCGTGAATTGCACAACGGAAAAGAGCCAGTCGCATAGATTGAGTTTCGGAAGATGTCGTCGAAACTTTGAAATTTTTTTGCAGCAACCACCGACAGTTGCTGCAGCAAGTTGCAACAGAACTCTCAGCAAACTTGCAAATACTAATGCAGTCGCATAAACTTTAAACTACAGCGGTTGAGCGAGAAATGCATTTGAATGCTGCAACTCAATAAACTTTTAGAATTACTTTTAAGTAAAGAGGGAAACTGATTTGACATGTCTCTAATTAAATAATTAATTAATTAAAAAGTATTCTGTATATTCCCGATGAGGAAAGCATCGCTTTCGAAACACATTGATATGTATATATTAATAAAGTGATGATTAGAATGTAATTTTTAATTCTTTTATTAATAATGACGCCACAAAGTGAAGGTCAATCTTTTAAAGAAATTATAATAAAAAATTGTTAATAATCAATTAAATATTAGTAATAATCGATTTTTTTTTAACATCTATTTCTTAAATTTATTTTCACAGTAATGACTATATTTAGAATATTTTTTTTTTTATTGTAATAATTATTGTTTTATATTTTCATACCTTATTTCTTCATTTTATTTATATTAATGATAAAAATAACACCTTTTTAAATTTCTTATTAAATATTTTCTAATTATTTTTTATATATTTAAAAAAAATTAATTAATTAATTACCTACTTTCATCACTTATTGTTAAATTTTGTTTATGTTTGTAATTTGTCCATTCTTACATTATTATTTTCTATGTTTATCATTTGTCGTTTTAGTATACTTCGCTTCGCTTTCGAAACATGTTGATATTTATATATTAAAAACAGTGGTGTAAACAAAGTAAGTCTTATTGATTTATCAATTGTATTGACTCACATTCTTTGTTGCAACTCATCCAGTTCAACATTCTTTACCGTAGACTCAGAAACAGTGAATTGCTTTTCCTCAATCAACACTCTACTAATTATGGGTACCATTCTCTACCGTCAGAAATGTCAAGACTTGTTAACTCATGTCAGGGCCATGATATTTTTGGTACCAGTCTAAAAGATTTTTTTTCAGGCTTTATGAAACTGAAATTTGAAGATTATCATTTAGAATGTATAAAATCATGGACTCTCCACCTTGAATGTTCTCTCAAATGTTTATTTTATCTCACTTGATTTCAGAAAAACGAACTCCCTAGGAGAAAATTTGATACAGTCTGCAGTCGAAGAGTTTTGACAAGAGAGACGATAGAGAGAGAAGATGCCGAGTATTGAAATACCATACACTCATTAAAAATATTATTTCATGTTACCCAATCTATCTATAATATAATGCCTGAAAAATAAAACATTTGTTACAACTCCTCTTTTTTTATAATAACAGCATCGGGATCCCGTGATTGAAAAATGCTAGCACCGTAATCCCGGTTCTGAAAATATTACCGAGATTGAAAGCCCTAGCACCCACCCACGTACAAGTTTATTTATTTACTTATAACATAATGTTGACTCATATTATATTGTTTTGTGATTTTTCAGACCCCTTTAGGGTTAAGTAGCATATTAAACTGGCAGACATTGACAACTTATCTCGAACAGAGATATCTATAGATAGCGTAAGTAATCCAATAAATCTACAGAGTTTCCAATAGACTGGCTAGATCACTGGTTCCCAAGGTGGGCGGTGTTCCTCCACCCCCTCTAGGGGGCGCTGAGAGCTCTGCCGGGGTGGGCCATGTGTTGTAAAAGCTGTGCGGAATGTTTAACGGTACTTTTATCAATTTCACCCGTAATTAGGAAAAATTGAGCCCAGTTCGGGCACACAAGACACGCCCGCAGTACACTAAAGCCTCGACCGCACAAAACGATTTAAACGCTGTTTTTAAACATTCGCGCGATGCGATTAGAACATTTTCAATTCTAACTAACTAACTAACTAACCATCACGCCGTTTCCCCTCAGGGGTAGGCAGAGAGGACGGACCGCCAAACAACACGATCTTGGCATATACTTCTTGCTTCATTCACATTCATACATCGTCTCATACATTCTCTTCTATTATTCCGACTTCTGACATGGCCCGACTCAAGTATTTGATTCACTTGATCATGCCATGTCTTCCTCGAACGTCCTCGGCTTCTTCTTCCGTTCACATTCGCGTCATACATTCTTCTTACACTCCTTTCTTCGTTCATTCGCTCCACATGCCCAAAACCATCTAAGCGTCCCTTTCTTAATCTTACTCATTACGCTTACATCAGCCTTGCATTCTTTACGAATTTGTAATTCTGATTAATTAAGTAAGAATTTTCAATTCTGATCGCTATAAACGAGAGATTTCGGCGGTCACGTGAGGTAGTTACCGGTAGTTGCGCTGCTCTCCGTGTCTTCGCCATTATTTGACATGAACAACAACTGTCATTTTGATTTGTTTTATACACGCCCGGCAAAAGTGTAGATACCGTGTTATGGGGAAATCTGAATAAATACTGCAATGACTTTACGGCATCATCACTTGCCAAGTAACGCAAGGTGATTTCTAGTTTGGCGTTACATGGAATCGCACCTCCCATTAGTGTATCTTTTTTCGTAAGTTGAGGGGTAATCAATTTAAGTAATTTATCAAACTTTTCTTGAATTAGCCATAGAATATTTATTTAGGGAAGTGGATCCTCAAAAAATATTTTTTTCAAAAGTAACGCAGATACCCCCGTTTTTTTCTCTTCGAATAAATCAGTCGCAAACCAATTTCCTTTTTTTATGCGAGGCCTTAACAATAAATTGATTACTCTGCTTGGCACAATTAAAATCAGACTAACTTAACCATCACGCCGTTTCTCCGCAGGGGTAGGCAGAGAGGACGGACCGCTAAACAAATCGATCTTGGCATACACTTCTTGCTTCATTCACATTCATACATTCTCTTGTATTATTTCGACTTCTGACATGGCCCGACTCAAGTATTTGATTCGCCTGATTGTGCCCATGAATCGGACGTCGCTGGATTCTTCTTCCATTCATATTCGCGTCATATATTCTTCTTACACTCCTTTCTTCGTTCATTTTCTGACATGCCCAAACGATCTAAGCGTCCCTTTCTTAATCTTACCCATTACGCTTACATCTGCCTTGCATTCTTTACGAATCTCAATATTTTTCACACAATCATAAATGGTTTTACCAAACATTCGTCTCAGAGTACTCATTTATACGGCATTCAGTTTACTTTCATCCTTCCTCTGCTACTTCCATGCCTCGCTACCATATACTGGGGTTGGTATCAGCACTCCATTATGGACTGCTATGGAGTTTGGTGCATTCACCCTTCTTTCAATATCCGTCTTTTCAAAAATACAGAAATACAGACGAAATTTTTTTGACATATCACTTCCTACTTCCTGCTCGCAGTTTCAGACATTCCAGTATCTACGCGTGACTCTCTACTAGCGGGCAGGAAAAGCAGTGATGACTCGCCGCGGCAATGTAGCAGCGTCGAAATCGCTCTGTGTGATCGTGGCTTTATCTGGGCTTATTTATTCAATGCGTATTATTAAGTATTCATTTCTCCGCAGAGACAGATACGAATGAACTACATGACTTGCTTCGTTCGTATTTACGAAAAGTTTCGGTGCTAACTCCACTTGAATCGCAAAGGACATAATAATTTACAGAGATTTAAAAAAAAAATTAAAGTAAATCAAATTATTAAGTGTTTTTAATTATTAATTATTTTTTTGATATTTAAAAGCATCATTGTAATATTTAATCATTGAAGAAAATAATATTAACATAATCTGAATGAAACATGAAACCGGAAAAAACAACAGAAAATAAAAAGATTTCAGTCGCATCTGGGACTCGAACCCAGGACCTCTGCCTATCCGGTTCAATTTATGTCCTCTTCATCGATATCATATCTCAAATTCAAGATTTGTAAATATTATTCTCCATTTTTAATTAATAAACAAATTAATTCTCATTAGCTAAATTGGTAAAGTAGTTTCCCCGGAAAGGCAGAAGTCCTGGATTCGAGTAACAGATGCGAATAATATATTTTTTATTTTATGTTTTTTTTTCCGGTTTCATTTAGGTTATGTTAATATTATTTTCTACAATGATTAAATATTAAGTATTTAGTTTATTATTATTGTGACAGCTGTTTCAGAGTTTAAATCTATTTTCAAACTGTGGTTAGAACACATCGAGACGACTTACTTGGATGATTTTTTTTACCCATACCAAAATTTTATTTTTAAGGTAAATTTTTTAAAAATGGAATTCTATGAATTGAACACGACAACATCTTGTTGATTTAATTTTTTAAAATAAACAATATACAAATAATAAGGACCTGGCAAGCAAATCAATATGGCTTTTCAACAGGTGGCCATATATATATTTTTTTGTTTTTACATGAATACCCCACAAGAGTCCCAACTGCTCCCAACCGTCTGGAGCCAGTAAGACTGGCATCCCCAATTGAGGAATATTGTGAGGCTGAATGTATTGGGGAGGGGGAGGAGAAGAGGGAGAGGAAGGTGGGTAAATACCTGGCTATTCACATCTGCTCACCAAACACGGCTAAAAGCCATTTCAAGTAACGTTTCAATTCTGAATGGTCGTCTTTCACCAGGGCGATACTGAGAGTATCTTCCACTCTGGAACGCGCGCAAGTATACAACTTATTATTTTTAAATGAATTAATTGTGAAACGGCACAAATTAATTAAATAAAATTTACTTGCGCACGTCGGGATTTGAACCTTCGGATTCATAGTCGAGAGCCCTACCAATCGACCATGGAGGTCAAATACCATTTTTTTGAAGAACTTATAAATAATACATATATTTGGCAGTTTACCGGGACTTTTTTTCCTCTCTTTGTAAACATTTGTGTGTTACATGTTCTTGTTATTTTGAAATTTAATAAAATGTGTTACGAAATTTGATAATGTTATATCTTTTTGACGTAATTTTACCCGTTTTAATGATACGAGTATATGAACGTATTTGACCGTATTTACTATGTTCCATAGAGCCAAAGTTAAAACTAGAACAAAACTATATTTTCGGGTTGAATAATTTTTTTGTTTCGAAACAATTTTTTTTTTTGCTATCGCAGTGAGCATCTCTCGCGATAAAACGTACTTCAGTTCAAGAGAAATCGATCATCTCTGAACCTCAGAGTTAAATTTGAAGAAAGCAATTTGCCTCGAGGCAGTACCTTAACTACTATTATTAGACCAGTTGCCAGAAAGGCCTCCAGCGTAAAGTGCAGTAGGGCCACCCAACCAGTGATACAGAAAACACTAGATGGGAATAAATCATATAGAGTAGAAACAAGGGCGATGGGCTATGAACCATTATTAGAGTGAAACCGCGTGCACCGTAATTGACGGCCCGCGTGGTCGAGGGGTAAGGCTCTCAATTACGAATCCGAAGGTCGTGGGTTCAAATCCCAGCGTGCGCAAGTAAATTTTATTTAATTAATCTGTGTTATTTCACAATTAATACATTAAAAATAATATATAGTATATTTGCGTACGTTCCAGAGTGGAAAATACTATAATCAGTATCGCCTTGGTGAAAAACTGCCATTCAGAAACGTTGCTTGAAATGACTTTAGAAGTGTTTGATAACCAGATCTGAAAAGCCAGAAATTTTCTTTTTCCTCCCCACTGTCTTCAGCCTCATAACTTTCCCCAATTGGGGATGCCATAGTCTCACTGACTCCAAACGGTTGGAAGCAGTTGGGACTCTTGTGCGGAATTTTTTTTGTCATTTTAAATAAAGCTGTTATGTGAGAAAAGGTGCTCTTTTAAAATTTGTGGTAGATAGTTAAAACATAGCAAAGATAAAATTTTAGAAGAAAGGGCGGTTTTTGGGGACAGGTGAAATGCTAAAAAAAAAACAATATTGCGCTGTAGGCCAATTTGTGACGGCGTCTCATTTGATACAAGTTTCAACATCGATAACGTAATATATCCTTTTAAATTAAAACCCAAAAAATAAAAATTACATCCACTTTGTCACCGACACAAAACAAATTATAAAATTCGTCACTCCGCCCGGGATGATTTGAAATAATAATCTGAAACCAAACGATAGACTTCTAAAGTAAAGGTTTTTGTCTTTTTCTGTGAGGTGGCGGACTTCCTTGTGAATTTTAATACACAATACTTATTGATTATTCGTGTAACCGAAGGGCTTTCTGTTCTTGCTTTATAATTACTGACAAACGTTCGTCTGGAGAAATTATCATAACGACTACCTCCAATGAACGGATAAGATTAAAAGATCAATTGCTCAAATGTCAAACGCATAGCTGTACACAAGACGAATTAACGCGGTATATCAGAATCAGGCAGTGAGACTAACAGCTCGCAAATAGAGTTCTGATGCCAGATCATGTTATACCAGACTGCCGGATTTTTTTGACTGTGACCGGCTTCAGCCTGTGACTTGGGCAAGTTTTTTTTTCAAACTTCTAATGACTTTATATTGACTGTGACCGGCTACAGCCTGTGACTTGGGCAAGTTTTTTTTTCAAACTTCTAATGACTTTATATTGACTGTGACCGGCTACAGCCTGTGACTTGGGCAAGTTTTTTTTTCAAACTTCTAATGACTTTATATTGACTGTGACCGGCTTCAGCCTGTGACGTGGGCAAGTTATTTTTTCAAACTCCTAATGACTTTATATTGACTGTGACCGGCTTCAGCCTGTGACGTGGGCAAGTTTTTTTTCAAACTCCTAATGACTTTATATTGACTGTGACCGGCTTCAGCCTGTGACGTGGGCAAGTTTTTTTTTCAAACTCCTAATGACTTTATATTGACTGTGACCGGCTTCAGCCTGTGACTTGGGCAAGTTTTTTTTTCAAACTTCTAATGACTTTATATCCCTTTTTTTACTCGTATATAAAGATGACATGGTGCAGGTAGGGAAGAACGAAAAATTATGTAAAAATCAGATATTTATAGAAAAGCTTGACGATCAGAATGCATGAATGCATGTGTCCGAAGTTGCTAAAATGTCCCGAGACATCCCGAGCACATCTCGCCTTACCTGTATCGGCATGTGGTAGTAAGTATGTAGCACAGAAGAGAGTTACATCAAATGAACAATTTTTTATTATTGATAATTTTTGTTACATAAGTGCATTTTGAAACAGTCTATAAAATACAATAATATGACAAAAAATTAACTACGTACACAAAAAAAAATCCACAAAGGCAAAGCCTGTGTATGGGTGTTATAATATTTTTTTATCGCATTTCTATGGATTATTTGACATTTTTCATTTTAAAATAAGTGCTAGCGAAAATAATAAAAAAAGAGAAAATATGACATAAAGTTATAATAAGAAACAAACAAAAAAAAACATTGCATTAGTTATGACAGTAAACAGAATTAACTGTTATTATCACATATACGTACATAAGTATAATAAGATTTTAGTGGGCGTTTTAAAATCACGCGATACTAATGTTTTGAAAGTAGGTTTTATAAAAATGTACATGCATTGTGTTATTAGTGTAATAAAAAATTATAATATAAAATAACTCATTGAACGGTAAACCTGTGAACGGTTAACATGTAAACTGCTTAGCTAGGCTAGCCGGTTAGTACTTACCTAAAGTCATTAAATAAATAAATAAAAAATTCACGCATCGGTGCGCAAATATGTCCACAGCCCGCAACACTGTAAATTAAATAAATAAAAAGTTAATATTTATTAAAAGCTTCTTACGCTTTTTAAGGTAATTTTATAGATATTTTCGAGTCCTAAAATTGATTTTATGAATACTTTCCAGTCCTAAAAATTACAAGTATTTCAATAAATACCAACTCTTCTTGTGCCACCATCTTCTAATAAATGAGACATCAATAGAAAAGGAGCAAGAAATAACCATGTAAAACTGTCATCTCTATAAATAAATTTTCTAATAAAACTGTGTTCATCTGAAGCGACCTGCCAGGTAAATATGTTTTTCTGTATCTGTTTGTACATAATTAGTTAATAAATATTTGTACAGCGCCCTTGAGGTGATTTTTCACAAAAACGGCGCTATACAAATCATCCAATTATTATTATTATTATTATTATACATTGTTGGTACCAGCAACAGGTGAAAAATTGAGTTGGATCATAAAAGTCTAACATTAAAATTCAAACAAAAGAGAATAAGTTAGAATTCTGCCCAAGGGAAATTACTATAGATGACTGTAAAGACATACAAGAAAAAATATCTATTTTAGTGTTTTTTATCCAAGATTTAATGTTTTGACATAACACGATCTCTTCAAAGTTTATCAAAAGTGAATTATACATTTTTGGTGCAATAGAATTAATATACCTTTGGGCCAACCTGGTTTTGCAATGGGGTACTGCATATACACAATTACCATGTCTTTGGCTAGATCGAAATGATTGTTTTGTGAAGTTGTTTGGACGCATGTAAATAAACTTTAGACATCGAATGCTATAGGTGTGTCTTAGGTCCAAAATATCACTTTCTAGGAACAATTGTTTTGAGGGATGGGTTTTGACTTTCTGGTACATAATCTTGATAATTGATTTTTGTTCAATTTCGAGAGGTTTTATGGGATTATTGTAAGTTCCGTCCCAACCAATTATTTGATTAATTGGATGATTCCAATCTATCTGTTTGAACTACAGTGGTCCCATGCATACAATATACGCCAAAGAGACCTTTTACTTGTTCTCCCCAGACATCTAACCGCTGTATTTTGGGGTAGTTGCAGCTATTCCTCAACAAAACTTTGAAATGAAATACCACTATCTATTCAAACGTCGACATCGCTGCAGTGCTTCAAAAGTTTTGCAAATTATAAAATTCAAATGATTTTATGTAAGATTACGCTAACTTTATCTAATTTCTTGAAAACCAGCTGCACTGTGGGCTCCAGAACGTATAGCTGAGCGAATGACCCTCATCTTAATTGTCAAAATTATGTACGATGTAATAGAACTTATTGAGAAAAAATTGTTTTACTATTTATTAACATTATTATTATCATGTGCTTTGCATCGAACAGCTGATATTCTTTATAGAGAAGTCACAGATAATGTGGTGTAGTATCCCCATTGAGTACCAGTGGCGTGCAGTCCATGAAAGCTGAAAAGCTGTGCCTACTCTTAGAAAAATGTGCCATAAAAAGTGTTTAGAAAAATACGACTAATCTATTATATAAAGAAGAATGTCCCGGGCGGGCGGTGTGAGTATGTTTTTTATACAAATCTACAGTTTTATTCCGAGCTTGATGAAATTTTGCACACTTTACCCACAAAAAAGAGGAAGTTCACTAGATGAGATTTCTAATAAGCACTCTCCCCCATCCACCCTTTCCCATTCTCACAGCCAAATTTTGGTACTTCCGTGAGATTTTTCAGGTAACTTTGATTATTAAAATTAATGTTTGACCATTTTAAACTTGCCTAAAGTTGTTAACCCTGAAATAACTGAATTTTTTAAATAACCTATTTTTAGACACGAAACTTCCCGCCGGTATTGAAAGCACTAAAATAATAGAAACACATGGAATTTTGGTACTTCCGTGAGATTTTTCAGGTAACTTTGATTAATAAAATTAATGTTTGACCATTTTAAACTTGCCTAAAGTTGTTAACCCTGAAATAACAGAATTTTTAAAATAACCTATTTTTAGACACGAAACTTCCCGCCGGTATTGAAAGCACTAAAATAATAGAAACACATGGAGGTCCAGCTTCGACCAAGCTTCAGGGACTATACAAGCGGCTATATAATTCAGTTCAATTTCGGTGCCGATAAATCGACGTTCATTAAAAAATCATATATCGCATGTTCATGCAATACTTGTAAAAAAGTAAGTAAAATATTGTGTGCTGTACATTACGTACCTCCCGGGTGAAATCTGTTCTGAGCCAGGAGACAGGATGTACAATAAATTATTTCAGTGGGATGTTTTGATAGATTAGGTACCTCAAATTAAATTTAAATATTTGAAACACACTATATACAAATTATAATGATTATTCGAACAATAATTAAAAAGAAATTTCGTTTACGTTATTATAAAAGAGGTGAAAGCAATTAAAGTTATATGTTTAGTGTGCGTGTAGAAACAAAGGGAGGGCGCCGATGTGCGCAAATGCGATTTGCGGTAGTATGGGTAAACGATATCAGTGATAGGCCAAAGAGCAACTAAAACAATAGCGGTGCCCTTACACGCAAAGGTAAGAAACGAAAATTAAAGGGGCGAGGGGCGTGTTAAAAGTATCATTGATTTGCGAATAAATGCATCCGGACAGTTTGCAGGCAACTCACATTGCACTGCAAAGTGTTAGTATTTATTATTCGAAAAACAAATCTGTTAATGATCAAATCGTCCTCTTTACAATTGTAAAAAAAACTTCTTATAATATGGTACTAAACCCTACAACAAAACTCATTATTCTTTAAAAATCACATAAACCATAATAAATTTAAAAATAAAATAAAACACTGGAGACGTTACATAGGGAGATCTGAAATAGAAAATATATTAACACTAAATACAGACTAACACCGAAACCACCCAACTGCACTTAAAACACATCATCGTACAATTATAATTTTTTTCCATAATTTTTTAATCAATTGATGCGAATTTAATATAATGTAATTTCATATTTTGTAAATGAAATCCTCGGGAAGGGAAATTCCAGTGAGGATATCATTATTTGTTATTTCGCTGTAAAAAAAGAAGATTAATTATCATAGTTAATTACTATTATTATTATTAAAATTAAATTTTAAAAAAAGATTTATTTTTGTTATAGTTAATTATAACATAAAATAACTAAAATTAAATATAATACGGCATGTCTATTATTTCTGACGTCAGTGTGAATTTTGGCGCCCAGTTTCAACTAACAATGGTTTGTGGCTCATCTCCTCTGTTTTTATTATCTATGTTTATACCGAATGGCTAGTTTCTATTTATGGAGAAAATTTTACAATATGCAATATTGGAAATCCGACGTAGGAACTGTCAACCGTGTGATTTATTTACAAATTAAAACGTTGCGTCGATTGAATGATGCGAAACGATGGCGTGGTGCCAGGATTATACACTGACTGGGTTAATTAAAGCAGTACAGGTAAGTAATATCACTCAATTATGTAAATACGTGAGCAATTTGCTTGAGATAAGTCACATTTTAGACTCGCTTTCTTGCAAATGCGAGGGCGAACATTTCAGAGAGTTTCAATATGAAAGCAATGCCTGCGGTAATGATGTTAGAAGACAAGTTCTCTTTTTATGTCAGATTCTGATTAAATTTCTTAAAGCTTTAGAGCTTTACAGGACGAGCTTTGTACACAAGATGCAAGATTTTATTTTTTTAAGCGATTACCTTACAAGGTTTTCGACTGCCTGAAGCCAGTAGGGCTATGTCATTCCCAAATGTGAGAATAAGCTAAAGCTAACCATACCCAATTCTCCAGTTATCTCTTAAATGGGGAATTTGAGGTTATTATTTTAATTGTTTAATCAATAATCATCAACATTTACCTACAAACTTAAATACGCGTATTTTTTTTTTAAAGTTCATTTTCACAGTTAAATTAATTCAAAAAGTTTGAATTTTTCAATCTCCGCCAGAACAGGGAGAATCCAGACGGATGCGCGCGTGACGTCATCCGTAATGAATGATACCCGACCAATAAGGGCAATTTGCGTGGTAATAATTTTTTTTCTTCAATAAGGAATTCCAGTACATTTTTTTTTAATGTTAAACATCTAATTTATTAAACGGTTTTTTTTTGATAACATCAAAATTTCACACGAAAATTGATTTTTAAAGTTTGAATCTTTGTATCTACCGCCAAATACCGAGGAGCCATAAGGTATAGCTGACAGCTGTGTGTGTGTTTTTTTTTTGTATTTTGCTCCATTTTGATGATCGAATCATCTTTGAATTTTCTCTTCGAAAAATTAAAGAATTTAATCCGATTCGAAACCCATAGATCCAGAATACATACAGGGTTATTCAACATGATGTAATCAATTTCGTACGTTCTCCTCTGATACACGAGGCTTTTTCTTTTACAGAGACATCCAGTTTGCTCAAATCGGTGATACCAACGACAAATAATGATCTTTATAGTTGGAGGTTCAACTTTAAAATGGAGACGAAAAGTATATATGCATAGTAGCACAATTTATGCGAAATGGCTGCTTGGCGGCGCGAGCAGTAGAACAGTGGTTTGCGCAACTATGAGCGATCTAGCGATGACCTCCTCTTTCAATTCTTACGTAGGTCATTAATTTATAATGTATAATTCAGGAAATATGGCGGTACGAAATTAAGTTCCTCATTTTGAATAACCCTGTTTAAAGCTGTAATGTACGTTTAATGTACTCGTATTTATAACATTAACTTTTCTATGAATTGTGATGGCATACAAATGGCCAAAAGACTATAATTAACACAGTGTATTAACTTAACTAACAGGTGATGGAGAAGAAATATTGGACCATTGAAGTACATAAATAGAGTCTACGTTTCTTGCAAAATTCAGTGTAAAATATTGTTCCCGCACATACGAAGGAAGGGGGTGATGCAGCTGTCGATGTCCTCCAAATCTTTCCGACCGCGCATTAACTCATGAAAATAAGTACATAAAAATAAACCCTCAAGGTGCTGAGACATTTAAATTGTGAGGGGCCAATATCTTTCTCCGGTATGCCTCAATGCTGGAGGCTGGACTGAGGCTGTCCTCCGCGATTAAGAAAATCCCTGAGCTATTTATTCTTTCCCTCATTCCAATTATCCTGGATCTTATAAGGCCTACAAAACCGGAAGCTCGACCCTCCGTGAACATCCTGGAAGCGCTGCAGTATCTGGGAGGCCAAACATTATGCGACAGGCGTTATTGTACTGTACACGATGTCTTTCCATACATAATATTTAATGTGTATTATTACATGCTTATTACTATTTACAGATCATTATTTACTTACTATTATTATTATCTGATCTTTTTTTATTTATTTAGTATTATCAACTTATTAATATTTACTAAATTTTTTTTCATGTATTATTGTTTGCTTATTGAAATTTACGGATTATTATTAAATTGTAAAACACAGGATTGTTCTAGCGAGATGGGTGGCTAATGTTTTTGTTTTCATAATTAAATTTAAGAATAAATAAATAAATACTGCTCTTTTTATGGTTTGTCCAGAGTTCGCATGTATACAACGTTGCGCAGAAAGCAAGGAAGAGAGCCCTTTTCACAGCGGTACTACAGAGGCGAAATCTTCTGCTGATCAAATTCTATTTTACGCTAAGAGCTCGTATTTGCCTATGCATGAGATTATTGGTGATTATGAGTCCTAGGTATTTAGTTCCTTCAGTCACCTTCATGATCACACCGTTCAGGGTAGCTGCAAAAATATTATGGTAAAACAGATGAATGGTTACACCATTACTTTTTCTACTTTTTCCAAAACGACATGTTCAATCATGTACGCACTTTGCAGTTAACATTGGAGATCCATACACGGCGAACGCTTGTAATCGACTTAAGCCCGTGTTATGTAGATGATGGCAACTGGCCTTGCTGTTGCCCTTATTTCGAACGCTAATATTTATTTCATTTGTATACCTCAATGCATTTGACACACACAGTTCACACTCTTCTATAGCCTTTCTTCTCGCTTCTCATTCATACTAGACATCAATCATAAAAACACAGAATACATTAATTAATTATTTTGCCATCCAATAAAAACAGCATTGGCACCCATTAGCGACACTTCTGCTGGTTACAAAAAGATGCCGAGAGTTTTTTTACTCCCGATGTGAATATGGTCGGCCTCAATTATTCATAATGCAAATACCCACAGAACAGTATTTCGTGCTAAAAAAAATAGGTCATGTTCAACTTTTTCGACGGAAAAATGTGTAAAGAAGCCAGGAGAAGATGAAGGTATACCTTTTTTACTTCCCTTTCGTCTGGTGTTAAAGTTTTCATTGTTACGAAACTTGCTAAAAAGACGGATGAGAATGTATACTTACGTATGCATCAAAGCTATTCTTGTTCCTTGACTGATGGAGGGTGGTTTAAACATGAAAATTCTCTTGCTCCCTACTCACCGTGTTGTATTATGTATGATATGTCCCGTCTTCCATGTCTCGTGCTTTTATAGCAGAATTTTTTGGTAAAATGTTTGTGAGTGTTATTTTTTGAAAATGAGTTCGTAAATGCTACAGTTCTAGTAAAAATAATATCACTTTTCAGGTCACCTTTTATGTCACTTTTTTCTCACCTTTTATCTCACCTCTTATGTCATCTTTTATCTTACCTTTTATCTCACCTTTAATGTCACCTTTTATCTCACCTTTTATCTAACCTATTATCTCACCTTTTATCTAACCTATTATCTCACCTTTTATGTCACCTTTTATCTCAGCTTTTTACATTGCCCTTTACGTCACCTTTTATGTCACCTCAATTCATTAAAATTACAAGAGCGTAGAATAATTACTGACTTACCATATTTATATATTTTATCCAAACTTACTGGGTACGATGGTATTGTTATGAAATATTTGATCAATTTAATGTTGATAAATAAATTTAATTGCAATAAATAACGGTTATCATGAAAACTTAGTCATTAACATACTAAATAAAAAACTTTAAAAAATGTCAAATAAGTTTTTATTCAACAGTACCCCCCCTAATAATAATATAACAAATAATAATTATCAACCGTACCAATGGCGTAGAATCTTATATATCAATAACTTTTCCCAACAAAGCATTAAAAACCTTCCGTCAGAGATTAAACCAGCATTTTACACAGACAATAGTTTAGGAAAATTTTTAATTAACGGAAAAAATAAAGAAGACAGTTTAGGCCACTCAGGCATTTATTCACTTCAATGTAATGATTGCCCGGCGTTCTATGTAGGCAAAACGTCGCGTAATGTTAATATCCGTGTAAAAGAACACTTAAGATGTCTAAATAATAATGGTTTCTCCGAATTTGCTAACCATCTCTTAGAAACAGACCACACATTCGATAAAAATACAGGCACTAGTTTACTGCATAAAAATGTAACCGGCATTCGATTAGATAACTTAGAAGCATTAGAAATAAGGAAAGCAAAAAACACTAATAGTAGACTCATAAATAATCAAATAAATTTAAATAAAAGTCCAATCTTTAAATTATTCCCAATAAACAAAGTACATTCCCTTCCCGGTCAGCAGGTACCTGCTGATCTCCCACCCTTGGCCCTTCACTAGCCTGTTTGTATCAATCCATAACACATGTGCATCTTAGTTCATAGTTTAGTTGTATACTGCCCTGAAGAAGCTACGGTAGTAGCGAAACCCGGTCGGCTAAAGTATAAATAAAAGTGATGTAAAACAAAGTTATTGTTTTATTTTATAGATTTTTTTTATCACCAAAAAGTATAGCAAATATCTAGAATGAATTAAAAGTAATTTTTTTTTCTTTTAAATTATGAAACATAAGCCATTAAAGGAATTGATTTTTCGCGATTTTAGAGGCATATTTAACAATTATCTGGGGGCGATTAAAAAAAAGGTTTACCCTATCTACTTTGAAAATATAATTAAATATAAAATAAAAAATAAAAATTTTAAAAAGTTTTAAAATAAGCATAATGGTGGACTTTAAATTAAACTTAAAACGACCAATTCACATCGGAACACAAATTTTCCGTAAACAATTTAAAATATCGACCCGAAAAAACGTTATTTAAATGTTTTGTTTTAATATTTTAATTTTTTGTTTTAATTTATTTATAGCATATAAATAAACAAGCAAATAATTTTCTAAGTTGCCTTTAAAATTATGAAAAACTGATTTTTTTAATGGCCTATAATTCATAATTTAAAACAAAAATAAACATGTACCATAATAGATATTTACTAAACTTTTAATTTAAAAATATATCGTTCAGTTTGGATGGGTATTTTGGCATCAAATCCAAAATTAAGTTATGTATGAAACGAATAAAAATTTAATACAATTGTAGCTTACTGTATCTACTTTTCTTTCTTTTAAAACTTTATCTCGTTTATTTTCTATTGTTTAAAGCACTCCTTTTGTAATTTAAAGTGCTAAGCTCAAAGGGGCGTTTTAAAATAAGGTTTTTTGTGTAAATTTTCGTTATTTTCTTTTCGAAATATTTTTAGGTTAACGGACTTGCATGAAGGGGGCTTTTGAGCCTGTTGCTAAGCCACTGATCCCAGCACTCGCCTTAATAATAAAAATGCAGAATGTAGTGTGTACTTAAGAAAAATTATTACAGAATCGTGCCCAGAGCAGTTCGCACGAAAGCTTTGCTGAGAGGATTGTTGTATACAGGGTGTAACGGTGCGAAGAACCAACAGATTATCCGGTTGATTACGGAGATTATTTTGAACATATTGAAAAATATTATCAAAATTAACCTCTTATTCATAGTACCACAGAGCAAATAATACATAGAGATGCCCTAACGTGCAAGGGGGGGAAAAAATAAGGGGAGCAGGGGCCGAGCTAGGCGTGCAGCCAATTTAAGGTCTTTATGTAAATTGGCGACGTTTCAAAGCTTTCTTTCAAATTGTTATAGATTACACGTCTAGGGATTATTTGTTCAGCGGCGTGAACCGATGTGTAGATGAACGTTGTCAATATATGTAGATTCTCGGTGTTTTAATTTGACTTGTTAAGTTCGATTTATCTAACAAAATGTGGCTTTCCAACCATGATAAATACGATTGAATACCATTCGTATTTTTTACCATCAATATGAGCATTTTCCAGTCGTAAATAAACCAAATTTGTGACTTTAATCTTGACGCCTCACCCGGGAATAATAAATTAAGGCATTAATGGATGTTACATCGGTATTTTTAATCGATTTTGAGAGGTTTCTGTGCTTTTCACTTTTCTCTGTGCTTTTTTGAGGCACCGGCCTGAAGCAGCGTGATTGAAAACTCTCGGTGCTTTTTAAACTGGTAGAAATATCGTTCTCGTCAGCGAAGGTTCATCGTGGAGATCGCTGCATTTTGATGACATGCAAATTAATTTATTTAATTACATACGCCCTATATTGGCTTTTAGATATTTTTTAAATTACAATAATCCAAAGAAGCGAAGCTAGCAGTCCACAATGGAGAGTGATACCAACCCTGATGTATGTCAGTGATGCATGGAACTGGCAGAGGAACGATGAAAGTAGACTGAATGCTGAAGAAATGAGATCTCTGAGGCGAATGTGTGGTAAAACAATGTATGACCGTGTGAAAAATGATGAGATTTGTAAAAAATGCAAGGCTGATGTAAGCGTACTGAGTAAGATTAAAAAGGGGACGTTTAAATGGTTTGAGCATGTAAAGCAAATTAACGAAGAGAGGGGTGTAAGGATAATATATGACGCGAATGTGAATGGAAGAAGAAGCCGGGGACGTCCGACGAAGACATGGCACGATCAAGTGAATCAAATACTTGAGTCAGGCCATGTCAGAAGTCGGAATAATAGAAGAGAATGTATGAGACGTTGTATGAAAGTGAATGAAGCAAGAAGTGTATGCCAAGATCGAGTTGTTTGGCGGTCCGTCCTCTCTGCCTACCCGTGACGGCGTGATGGTTGGTTAGTTAGTTAGTGAGTTAGTTAGTTAGTTAGTTAGTTAGTTAGTTAGTTAGTTAGTTAGTTAGTTAGTTAGTTAGTTAGTTAATTACAATATTCACACAGATGCAAAACTCGTCACAGTATGTACATAGATAAAATAGATGGATTAATTTCTAACGATTGCAGTTATTTTTACATAGAAATTTCAGTAATAGAGTTAAGGAACAGCTAATGCGTTTAAACAATAACTAGTCTGAATTTGCTAATCATATTTTAGAAACGAATAATTCATTTGATATAAATAAAGATTCAAAAATTTTACATACAAATAACCGGTTTACATTTTTTTACGGTTTACAACTTGTTATTTAGAATTATTTGAGCAACATCCACAATCCTTCAAATATCCTAATATGGTAAGAATTTCGCCCGAGGGCGCACAATGACGGTGCCTCATTTTTGTAAAATGTAAGTTTTGCATTGCATCCCTTAATACAAAATTTCTCTAAAAAAACATATTACCCTTTTATCAAATAAACTAGGTTAAGTAAATAATATTATGGAAACAGCTGAAGATTTACTGGTTTTAATATAATCATAAACTGTGTGTTAAATACTCTCACCCCTGGCGAAAGACCATTTCAGAATCGAAATGTTGATTGAAATGACTTTACCCGTGTTTAGTGACCAGATCTGTAGAGCCAAGTGCCTGCTTCCAAACCCTGAAATATATTTTATGTGTCCCAAAACGATAAAACAAGCTTTTGACTAGATTCTACTTTTCACTTCAATCCAAATTTATTATTATAGCTTGTTTTTATAGCTTGAATAACTTGACAATCAAAATAATTCGTTAGGATGGGGAATCCCGTTTTGTAAGTTCATTTTTTTTTAGCAAATTACTAGTAATGGGGCTATCGAAGCTTTTGTACAAATTTGATACGTCAAGAAAAAAATAACAAATAATGATACCCTCACTGGGATTCCCGTGCTGGGGATTTCATTCGCAAAATATGAAATTACATTATATAAAATTGATCTGCTTGATGAAAAAAATAAAATAATTGTAAGGTGAAGTGTTTTAAATGCAGTTGAGTGGTTTCGGTGTTGGTTTGTATTTGGTGTTAATATGCTTTGTATTTCAAATATCCCTACGTAACGTATCCAGTATTTTATATGATATTTACATTTATTATGGTGTTGTGAATTTTAGAGGGTAGTGGGATTTTGTTGTAGAGATTAGTATCATAATATTTTAAAAAAAATTGTAGAAATGTTGGGTTTGTGGTTCCTTATTGTATGTGTTTTTGACTTAAAATCTACTGTTTCAAATATGTGTGATTGTTGTTATTTCTTGTTTTTTTTTTGTATTAATGAATGTAAAGTAGTATTGTTTTATTGATATATACATTATTTTTATCACAGCTTGTTGAAGATTTCATCAGTGATTCTTACAGGCACTTTAAGTATAATTTTCGCGATGGTTCTAATGAGTAAAATAAGAATATTATTATTAGCACTGCCCCATCCGATAATACCATATCCTAATAGTGGTGAATAATCCATACCTTTTTTTTTAGTCCACATTATTTTTAGCTTTTAAATTAGATTAAAATTCTAAAGCATGACAGAAAACCACTGCGCTTGCATTCTTTCCGAATCTCAACATTTTTCACACGATCATACATGGCATTCAGTCTACTTTCATATGTGTCGACTATATAATAAGGTAGAGTGTGCATATAGACAATTACGTCGATAATTTTTTTGGGAAAAAACATCCTGCTATTACTAAAAAATATGTAACCTAATTATATTGTGTATCTCTTTGTGTCTCTTGCTTCTATTTGTATTATGTATCATTGAGTGAGTTTATGTAATTTTATATAATTTATCTATATCAACTGAGTTTTTATATGTATCGAAGGAAGCAATCACTTCGTGGCTTGACAATATAATTTAAATGAATGTTTTTTTTAAGCCACTTAATTTTATTTATATATATTTCTGAATTCGACCGGTTCAGAGTCAACCTTCTCCAGGAATGAGTTTCTTATAACAGGATTGTTCGCACATAAGTGACATCTGTAAAAACCCATAAAAAAAACATTTTTACATTTGTCTCAATATTGTCTTAATGTTGGCAACACCGCAGAATTAGACTCAGTGCTGACAGCCCGTTCCTCGCGACATTCTCTCTCGATCCCGTTTCTGGATAACTTTCAGCGACTCAATAACTAATAATGTATCTTCGTCAGTATTTGTAATTTAATGTACAATAACTGATTTTTTTATAACTGGATTGTTCTCACGTAAGTACACCTTTAAAAATCCCGTATAAATCAATAGCTACGCATCCTTTTCGCAAAGGAACCTAGCAACCATACAACTAGACGTATCGGAAAACAATAACTTGAAAACGTGCCAAGAGTAAAATAATAACCCTTTCCTGTGAAATTTCTTCGTGAGCATTGCTAAATTTATAATTAAAACTAGCTGATATGTACCCGGCCTTGCTCGAGATTTTTTACTTGTCATTATGATGCCGTAATTGATTTGACAGCGAAAGTAACCATCTCCAAATAAAGAATCATTCATTTGAATATTTTATTTCATGCCAAACATTTATATTTTCAAAACATATCTTAATCATAAAGTTCTTAAGTAGGTACCTACTCGTGATTTCCATTTTGAAAAAATTCTACCCAAAAAAAAACAAATTCTCCCTTTGAATATGCAATCTGTGGCTAACCTGAGTTAAAGGAAACATGGCGAGTTCAATGTTTTTCATACTAATTTTAAAACGTTATAACAACAGTTTTACATATTGGATTTAATTCAAACTACTTTCTAAACCTTCCCGGCACTAATAAAAACAAATTGTGCTATTTTCAGCGAAACCGGTCAAGTAATTTTCGAGAAAATCGAGAATAAAAAAACAAACTTACATTGATTTTTATATATATATAGACATATATTATATGGGATAAATCATCATTATTTTCAAAATGCAACTTAGAAATATGTACAAAATTCAAACAAAATTCTACAACAACAAAAATTGTTCTCCATTTTGTTGTTTAGCATCATTCGGCTAAACGTTGCGATGTTTTGTTGTGTACACGACCTAGGACAACTTTCGCCTCGTGACGTCACTTAGGTCAACATTACGGTAAGATGGATCAGTGGGTTCCTGCCGGGTACACAAACACATATGACAATATATATAAACGTAATATATTATCATGTTACTATGAACATGTGCGCGTTCGCAGCAACGCCGGCCGGACCGGTTACAAAGCGACCGGTTTCATGCATATGACTGCAACATTATTATATTATTACGTATATTTGAAACGGAATCGTTTCAATAATATGACGACGGGTACGTTTACGTCCATGGTGTAGTGGTACAGTAAGTAGATTAACGGTTAACGGTGTATATTTATATTTTATCGAAGAAAAAATAAAACTTTGTTAAACTTTGTTTTCATCGGATATTGAAAGAGAGGGTGTCGAATAAATAACTCCGGACGGACTCTGGGCGGAAATGAAAACAAAATAATTTAATATTTGAATAAACTAGGGATACCGTTAAATATGTGTGGAAGATTTAAAAATTATTTTTGTATATCCGACCTTCGTACTAATGTGTAATTTTGATATTTTCAATCATAATTATTGATTTTAAAACAATTTAAAAAATTTATTTGATGCCACTATTATATGCCGCTACCATTATTTGACGGTCTCCATGGTCGAGGGGTAAGGCTCGCGACTACGAATCCGAAGGTCGCGAGTTCAAATCCATGCATGCGCAATTTAAAAAAAATAAATTATTTGTGTTGTTTCACAACTAATTTATTTAAAAAATAATATATGGTATATTTGAGCACGTTCTAGGGTGGATGAGACTCTCAGTATCGCCCTGGTGAATTGAAACGTTGCTTGAAATGGCTTTTAGCCGTGTTAGGTGACCAGATCTGAATTGCCAGTTATTTCCCAGATTCCTCTTCCCCTCACCAATACCTACGGAATCCCAACATTCCCCAATTGAGGATGCCATAGTCTCACAGGCTCCAGATGGTTGGGAGCAGTTGGGAATTTTGTGCGATATTCATATAAAAAAAAATTAATTCTATCCTCACTGCAACAAAACCGTACTAGTGTTTTTTTTATTTTTTTTTTTATTTCTCAATTTGTTTAATACTTCCTGATATTCTGATATTTTCATAATATTATTTAAATCGATATTATGTCATTGGAGTCTAGTATCTCTAAAAAAACTGTTACGCTGTTTTCATACTTTTTTTAAAAATATTTTTTGCACCTATATTGTTATATTATTGCGCAACATTTGTATGATGATTGTTATTTATTGTTGTATTATATAATATTGTTGTATTGTTGTATTATATAATATTGTTGTATTATATAATATTGTTGTATTATATAATATTGTTGTATTATATAATATTGTTGTATTATATAATATTGTTGTATTATATAATATTGTTGTATTATATAATATTGTTGTATTATATAATATTGTTGTATTATATAATATTGTTGTATTATATAATATTGTTGTATTACATAATATTGTTGTACTAAACTCCTGTTGACAAGCTACTTGCAGTGGCTTAGCGGGTATAAATTCCCATTCATTGTATGTAATTAATATTATGCAATAAAAAAGGAGAAAAAAATATTCCAAAAAGCCATTGCTATTAAGAGTTCACTAGTGCCTGCACAGAAAAGTTTGAACATCTGTAAATTTTTGACGGGTTTCCAAGTAGCATAGTAAAAGATCCACCTATACCTAATCGCTAACGCCATTGGCAACAGATTAGGGTGATATATATTATTTGAATAAGGCAATGGATTAACACCGGTTTATCGATTTTAGAAACGACATGAACTCCCACGTGAGGTAATAAATTAGATTAAGAACGGGGAGCTTAGCTGATTTCGACGTTGTGGAGAAACGCGTAAAAGCTAGCGATCGGTTTTATCAATATAAACTGAGCGAATATACAGCGAAGTAAACATTCTGGTTTACATACAGTACGAATTTATTGTTTATCATTTCGAAATATTAAAAAAAAATATATATATATATATATATATATATATGGTAACTTTGGCATTATAGCTAACAGAAACAAATAAAGATATGGCAAGGAAGCGTGCGTCTGTTAAGACCAAACATCACGGACTATCAAAGCACCTTAAGTGACCAGCTGAGGTATGGGGGCTCCATCGAAGCCAGAGTAAAGTTAGTCCCTCAGAAAGACCGATGGTACTTCAATAGTACACAACTGCTGGCCTTGTACAAATTGCAAGTGCGAGCCACCGTATAATTTGGCAGCCACCTCTGGTCCTCTTGACTCTATGCAGAAACGGGCGGTCCGTTTGATAGATTCGCCTATCTTAACAAGCGGATTGCGATCTTTGAAGCACACACGTCAGGTGGGAATACTGTCCTTGTTCGACCTGTATTTTATTGGAAGATACTCCGAGGAACTAGCGTCATTGATCCCCTCGGCACCGGTGCATAGTCGGGAAACACGCCAAACGGGCGCCCAACATTTGAACACGGTTCAAATTTATCACATGAAAACGGGTCGCTTCTACGACTCATTCTTGTGTTCAAGAGCTCGGCTGAGGAATGATCTGCCTTTGTGTTTCCCCCTACTACAACATGGGTCTCTTCAAGACCCGAGTTCACTCCTTCCTATCCTCAAAAAGACCCTCCTCACAGCATCCCCAAAGTTGATATAGGCGTTGAGAGAAATTATTTCCCTCAACGCCTCCTGTGTGGAGTTACCATAAATAAAAAATTAAAAAAGACGACGAAATTAATGAAAATTGTGCGTTTGGTGTGTAGGTAGAAACAACAGGGCGCCGCTATGCGTAGATGTGATGTGAAGTAGTATGGGTTAACGATGTTGGCGACACTTTTGTACAAGCGGTTTCCTACTAATAATGGTTCATGGCCCATCTCCCTTTTCTATTATCCATGTATAAAACGATCGCCAAAAAAACGTCCAAAATTCAAATCGCGCTGATCGTCGATTTGATGGTAATTAAGTATTTGATGAATAATTCAATTCAAAATACCTTAGATAACGGGCATTTTTTAATTCGATAAATGACAATAATTAACACACCCTGCACATGTCATATTTTTAGTCTTGATGTGATATTAAGAGGAACGGCTGCGCTGCCCGTAAGGCCAAAATACCCACCAAACTGAATGATATATTTGTTTTAAATTAAAGGTTTAGTAAATATCTATTAGGGATGAGAAGTATTTTATTTATTTTTGTTTTAAATTATGAAGTATGAGCCATGAAAAAAAATAAAGTTCTTAATTTTAGAGGCAACTTAGAATATTACTGTTTTTTTTAAAACGTGTTTAAAATAAAATAAAAATTTTATTTGTGGTAAAACCATGCATCTTGTGAAAAATATTGTGATTCGTAAATAATGCAAAGCTAATGTAAGCGTAATGAGTATTATAAAGAAAGGGACGCTTAGATGGTTTGGGAATGCAGAACGAATGAACGAAGAAAGGAGTGTATGGAGAATATATGACGCGAATGTGAATGGAAGAAGAAGCCGGGGACACCCGAGGAAGACATGGCACGATCAAGTAAGTCGGAATAATGGAATAGAATGTATGCATGTGAAAGAAGCAAGAAGTGCATGACAAGATCGATTCGTTTGGCAAACGGTCCTCGCTGCCTATCTCTGCGGTGAAACGACATGGTGGCTAGTTAGTTAGTCAGTTAGTCACAAAGATATTGCGTACAATGTAAAAATGTATATAATTAAATTCATAATTTTGACTCGGCTGTTATTCCAACCGGCAAAAACCGACGTTTTGAATTAGAATATTCGTTTCTTGTTTTTAACCGTGGCACAAATCATTCTAATTTAAATACCGCATACCGACAAAATATCACACAAAAGAAAAAGTACCGAGAAAGCATACATATTCCATTATTGAAAGCACTCTTCAAATAATGTTTTTTTTCCAAGTCGTGCGGTTGGCAAGTCATTATTTCGCTGTTAATTTTCGGCGTCCATTTTTCTCCCTGAAGAATTCGTGATATTTAATGTAGGTACAGAACTGTACATTACGTTTTCACTGGAATTTTCCAGCGCTTTTGGAAAAGAATTCCGTTTAGTGCGTAATTAAACACGATATGTCAAAATTGGGCCGGTTTAACCCTTTGTTTTGTGTATCTAAAGTGTTTGCTTTTTATAAAACAATATTGTGTATTTACTAGAACCGGGTTATCTATTACAAGTTACCAAGTTAGGATATATAATATAAAATCACAAGGTAGATGAAATACATAATAAAGAAAAATATTACGTAGTATATATTATATCTGTTGTTTTTGTGTATTATTTTTTACCTACCTATTATTTTTTACTCACTACTCCTTTTTAACAAAAATATGGTCACCCTGTGAAGGTGACTAATTAAAGCACAGATACTTTATGATAGTTATTTGGGTTACAACGAAATTGTTATTAATAATAATAATAATAATAATAATAATGTGTTTATTTCAGCAGAACAAAGCGGTGAGTGCAATACTCTGTCTGCCATATAAAAAGAATACATTTTAAGAATAGAAAATTACACATTGTAGAAATATAATATAAAAACAAAAAATAAAAAATAAATT
Organism: Halesus radiatus; assembly: GCA_022606495.2. NCBI lineage: Eukaryota > Metazoa > Arthropoda > Insecta > Trichoptera > Limnephilidae > Halesus > Halesus radiatus. Next base: position 39,324 of record JAHDVE020007079.1, read on the forward strand.
AAATTTAAATAACATATTTAACACTTATGCTACAATGGCCTGAGGGAAGTTCTCCATCTACGATGTAGGGGCGCGCCATGTCACTGGGCGACGGCCTGGACAAGAGTGTTTTCCGATCTCCGGTAGCGCTGACTCGTCCCGTCTGTGGCGCATCAAAGCAGCGAACCCATGCACCCTTCCCTCTGCGAACATCTGCGAGGCGCTGCATCTCCAAGGGAGGCCGAACAGCGCCCTGTAAGCATGGTTATATTGCACTCGGAGTGTGTCCATGACGCTTTGTGTGTATCTAGTCCATAGTTCGCTAGTGTAAAAGCTCATGCAGTATGTCTGGAATAGTTGCTTTTTTACCGGAGAACTGCACCTATTAAATCTTCTGGCGAGCATGTTGGCGCGTACGCACAGCGCTCTTCTTTGGCGTTCTATGTCATTATTGTTGTAATCTATAAATAAACGGCCCAACTTAAAGATTTAGTGTAGATTTTATAGTTGTTTATAGTTTGAATAACGTTGGTATTATTTTTTTAAGTTTTGTAATAGTATATAGTATACAGTTTCACTAAAATTGTAAAGCAGCTCATCTCAACACAGGACTATTCCGGTGAGACGAGTGGCTATTGTTTTTTTTTATATGGATTTTACAGATATATGCACAACTACGCACAGTCCATCGAAAATAGAACTTCAATAAGAAGATTGTATTTATACAAACCTGATGAAGAAAGAAAAAAATAATAAGTAAAACTGAACCGAAACCCATTTGGTTTAAGTATTCAGTAAAGAAGCGTTCAAACAAAATAAAAGAAAAAAATTTAACTAAAATGTATTGTTTACTGAACGCTCGTTTAAGGTGTATCTACTTATGTTATATTTAATATGTACTAGCGCTAATGTGTACCCGGCCTTTCACGGGATTTTTTTTAATAAAGTTATGAAGTTGTGAATTCTTGCTTGTCATTAGGGTGCCATAATTGATTTGGCATCGAAAGTAACTATCTCCTAATAAAGAAACATTCAAGTGAATATTTTATTTCATTCCAAACGATAATTTTTTTTAAATATATCTAAATCATAAAGTACCTATTCGAGTTTTCCATTTTGAAAATATTCTACGCAAAAAAACCTTCTTTTTTTTGAATATGCAATCTGTGGCTAACCAGAGTGTTATATCTATGGGCTAACCTAAGTAAAACATGGCAAGTTCAATGTTTTTCATACTAATTTTAAAACGTTATGGCAACAGTTTTACATATTGGGTTTCATTCAAACTACTTTCTAAACCCTCCCGGCACTAATAAACACAAACTGTGCTATTTTCAGCGAAACTGGTCAAGTGATTTTCGAGAAAACCGGGGACAAACAAACAAATAAACTTACATTGATTTTTATATATATAGATTAGTGTATCGTTTTAAATTACAGCGGTTTTTAAAGGGGATTGTCCCGAAAAGATTTATGTTTTTTAGCGTAAATACTGCCGCATATAAAACTCTTTTATTGTGGGGTTTTAAGTGACAGTAAAAATTAATGGATTGTTTGAATTATACCACGCCCGTCACATTAATTTATTTAAATGAAAATTAATGCGAACGTAGTTAAGTTAATTAAACTTACGAAAAACATAATAAATTTTAAAGTTGGGTCGCTTATTCAAGAGAGGGGGTTTTCGAAATGTTCGCATAAAGATCGTGAATTTCCCGGTAATGTTAAGTCCATGGTAATGTTTCTTGGTGAAATGTTTTTGTTTTATTTTATAAATTTAAGAATTTTTAAACCATTTTCTTCTGGATTCACATCACGTAGGTCATCGGTGGTTCTTTAATGATATTTGCTAGTTTAAGAGGAACGGCTGCGCGGCCTGTTTCATACAAAACTTAAATTTGGATTTGAGGCCAAAATACCCATCCAAACTGAATGACCAATTCCTTTAATGGCCTATATTTAATAATTTAAAACAAAAATAAATAAATTACTTCTAATCCGTAATAGATATTTACTAAACCTTTAATTAAAAAAAAAACATATCATTCAGTTTGAAAGGGTATTTTGGCCTCAAAAACAAAATTAAGTTATGTATGAAACAGCCGTTCCTCTTAGTGCTATTCCAGGGGGAAGATGTCCAGTGGGCCGCCCCAGACGGAGGTTAGAGAAGCAACTCCAGAGGCTGTGCAAGGAAAGGTTGGACCTACTACATTTGAACTGGTTTACTAACCAGTACAAAAAAATATCTGGTTCCATTCAAATTTTTTTCAAATCAGAGAGACTTTAATATTCCTTTAGACGACCTCCGTGGTCGAGGGGTAAGGCTGTCGAGTACGAATTCAAAGGTCGGAGGGTTCTAATCTTGTTCTAAATTTTATTTAATTAATTTGTGTCGTTTCATTAAAAATAATATATAGTATATTTGCGCACGTTCGAGAGTGGCGGATACTCTCGGTATCTCCCTAGTGAAATACCACTATTCAGAATTGCTTGAAATGGCTTCAGCCGTATTTAGTGACCAGATTTGTATAGCCAGGTATTTTCCAACCTTCCTCTTCTCCCCTTCTCCTTCCCCCCCTCACTACCTTCAGCCTCACAACATTCCCCAATTATGGATGACATAGTCTCACTGGCTCCAGACAGTTGGTACTCTTGTGCAGTATTCACCTAAAATTTGTTCAAAAAAATGGGTTCGAAGTAGGTACTTTTCAATTTAAACGTTAAATTGACAGGTAGCCAGCCCCTTTTGCCTTTCCAAGGTCGGCATATATACATAAGTAATTTGCAAATCTCATCCCATGTCCATTGTATTGCAAAATAATTATGAGTTTGTATTTTAACTCTAGTAGACAACACGCTTCACATCAACTGTGCTATTAATCGTTAATAGTTCGGGGAGTGGTACGTTTGAAAACACTCAATTTCGCCCCCTTAAAAATCGATCATTTAACGTTGACGCATCGATATTAATGGCCAATTACTTTCCTTCAAGTTTCGCTATTAAAACCATCAAACTATTATTAGGGTGTTATCAGTGGCTTACACATAGATTTTAATCAGAGAAAACAGAATGAAAACAGAATATATTGAAAAAAAAAACTTGCCACAAATAGACCCTTCGTGCATGTTGCCAATGTTGGCGGGGATTGCCTAAGCCAAAACAAATATCAAAATAGCCGCTTCATTACGTACATAATATTTCGTATAAAACATTTTAATAAATAGAAGCAAACTATATATGAAGTACCTATCAAATTAAGAATCGTGGCTCCCTTATCAGATACAAGAACTCCCCTTTTCCGATAAGGAATACGACCAAGAATACTCTTTAATTAAAAAAAAAATATAAAATACTTGTAATGCAACCAATAAGAAAGAAAAAAAAAAGAATATTACAAGCCAATTACTAAATATATTAAAATGTCCATATTATTCTCCTAAATACACAGATAATATAAAAATGGCACCGATGGTATGTGTATTTTACCCAAAGGCAAGGCCTTTTTCGGCACTAACACAAACGCGTCGTCCCTTAATGCGCATTGCACACACATCTACATTTTAGTATAGAATACAGTCAACACTTGAATTTGACGTGTACGTCATTTTGCATAGTTAGTAATTGCCGTTGACACCTTATCGCAGTGCGATCGGTGCGGAGCTGCGGTTCGTGTTTCTACTTCGCACGTATTTTTGATTATCCGCCCTATACCTATAAACGTACGTGATACGAAAACTTTGATTGTACCATTTATGCGCTATCCCGTATCACGTACGCGCTTGAGAAAAAATAATATATCTCATAACTACAAACCGTAATGATCACGCGCGCGTCCCAACAGCACGGGACATCAAGCCTACACAAGTAATTCTTCAAGGACAGGCGAAGCGTGCGGCCGCTTGTTTGACAAAATATTATCAGGTACGAGTATGTATGACTAACATTGTATTCATAATCCAGACCAAAGAAAAGTGATTATATTTTGCCTATTTTTCAGAAACTTACTTGAAGGTAGAGGGCGGTTAAGAGTAAATTAATTCCTGCAATTATTTTATATATTTCCTTTTATTTATGTGAGGATGTAGGCAGTGCTTATGTGCCTATATGGAATACACGCCTCTGGGTGTTAAAGTCTAACCCCGTAGATTGTTCCCACAAAGACTGCACTCGCCACGCCACTGGCAGAAAAGTTAACTACGTCGATACGCACAGTAAAAAAATCTAACTATATTTTAATCATTGTAATTTCGTAATGTAAGTTCAACGCAGTTTTATTTGACTTTGCCGGGATGTGAACCGGCGCCTTCTTGATCCAGAGTCAATGAGCTTATCACTCGGCCACAGATACCATAATTCACAACTTATTTTTGTATAAGTTACTAGCTGTTACTGATGTAACCGGCCTTGCTCGGGTACAATAATTGATTTGACAGTGAAAGTAACTATCTCCAAATAAAGAAACATTCATTTGAATATTTTATTTCATTCCAAACGTTTATTTTTTCAAAACATATCTAAATCATAAAGTTCTTAAGTAGGTACCTACTCGTGTTTTCCATTTTGAAAATATTCTACCGAAAAAAAACCTTCTTCTTTTGAATATGCAATCTGTGGCTGACCAGAGTGTTATATCTATGGGCTAACCTGAATAAAACATGGCGTGTTCAATGTTTTTTCATAATAATTTTAAAACGTTATGACAACAGTTTTACATATTGGATTTCATTAAAACTACCTTCTAAACCTTCCCGGCACTAATAAAAACAAACTGTGCTATTTTCAGCGAAACTGGTCCAGTGGTTTTCGAGAACATCGACGACAAACAAACAAACGTACATTGATTTTTACTTATATATATATATATAGATTAATAAAGAAAGACAAACATTCCATGGTTACAAATGACTTGATATTAATTAAAAAGTTGCCGCCACACTACGAGCGGTAAATATTTATTGAGCAGTGATGGAAATCTTAGCTAGAAGAGGAATTGAACCCTCAACGCCCGGGTGGGATTCCTAAATGTATTATCTAACAAAAAGTGTCCTTCCATAAAAGCCAAGTCACCGATATTATTGATATTTTCACAAAATTTCGATTACCCAAAATTGGGGGTAGACGGAATCGTTCTGCTAACAAGCAATTAGTTCCAGCAACGGCAAATTTGATACCCTTTAGAAATAAAACTGTTTTTATAATGTAAACATGTTTTAAGGCATCACTGTCTCTTGAGATGGGTTGATGTAACTTTAATAAGGCTTTATACGATCGAAAACATCACTTTTAGTCAATTTGAGTGGTAGATATTCTCAGCTTCACCGTTTTATTTATATATGAGACACCTCACAAGAGCGCATCTGTGTGTACAGAGCACGTACAGGGTAAGTATATCACTGCCCGGTTTGGCAAACAGAATTTCTATGGATGTATTACAAATATCCCTTAAAAACTGGAGGTTTTATGTACTTAAAGAAAATATATTTTTATTTTTGAGGATGTCATAGTAATTATAAATCTACTGCAACTTAGTTTTTTTTTTTCACGTGCATCTTTTTTTGTTATATTTATTATGTTACGTTTCTGTAAAACATCTAATCAGCATAATAAAGGTTTGCTGTTTTATAAACACGTATATTGTAAACTGTTCATGTTTTACAACGTCATGGTAGTTATAAATCTACTGTCTTTATTACCCACCTATTGCGTTGAAACTAGCCACTAACATAGTATCTACCGTCTCACTTCTTTTATACTTGTGTTATTATATTATGCACTTAACTACTTCTTATACTCTATTGTACAACCTGCTGTTATAAAGTAACCACAGGTTAAACTATTATTCATTGCGATAATTACGCTGTAACTACATACTGTTATATTGTACCTACATACTTCTTTTACAATTAATTTATTATTTTATGCATACATTTTTGTACTCCTTTGTAAAATTATGTGATAAACGTATCAACATGTAAAAGCCGTCTAGGCGTGAATAAATGAATAAATAAATAAGTAAATATTCTCTAATCAGTCAACGGGCTGAAAATGTAATTATATGAAATTCCCTCGATAGAAAAAAATCGTAAACTATACTCCGAAAATTAAAAAAAAGGGTTTGTTCTGTTATTTAACATGTTAAATAATGTTTGAAAAAAATCATAGTGTTTCTTTAAATGCTACATAAGACATTCGTCTTGAGATTTTTGATCTATCTTAAGTATATTGTTTTTATTAATATTTTTAGATTTTTCACTTACGCCCATTTATTCTAAACGCTCTTCACATTGGCGCTCTCTTTCTATCTTTTGAATTATCATATCTGCCTTTCAACAGCGGCCAGTCGGGATTCAGAGCCGATGCTAGACAGACCTCTTGCCTAAATCTAAATTCTTGGAGATTAATGCGGGGCCTTGAGGAGGAGGCTGTACGAAGAGATTTGTTAATGCGGGCTTTGAATATTTCAGCTGGAGGAAAGACAGATGCCGGTAGCTCATTCCACACCCGAGCCGATTTACACAAAAACGAGTCGGCGAAACGACCCGTTCTCATGAAGCCGACACCAACCGTGAACGGATGTTCCGCTCGTGTCCGTTGAGTTTCACGCACGTTTCACGATCGACGCAGCTAGCTCCTTCGATCAAGCTCCATTTAAATATCTGTAGAACATACTCAACATACCTACATCGCGTCTGTGCATCAGATATGGCATCGGTCTGTTAACAACGGATTGTAATCACACGATCCGCCCTCCTTTGCACAGAATCAACCAAGTTTATCAACTATTATGGAGCTCCAGCCCAGAGGTGACTTCCAAATTCAATTGTAAGACGTACTTACCATTCACAGTTGAAATGGCCTAACGTTGGGGTCTCCAAGCACCGGCCCCCTAATACCACCAATCCGGCCCGTAGTAGTTAAATTTTGATTAAAATGATTTTTTTTTAATTAATAAACCTTTATTTTTATTGTTTACCGAAATTGTAAAATGTACCTGGTTACCGTAGATCATGTAACTATAAGACAAAAACTGCTATAAAATTAATTTTTGCAAACAATACGGAAACCACAGAGGAAAAAACAGAACCATCTGTTCAAATAAAAGCTGACACGAATGACTTTATATAATTTTTAAAAACCCATTGATTCAGTAAATCCATCTTCCAGAGGGTAATAAATCAAACCGAAAGTAGTTTTAAAAACATAATAGTTAAACAGTACCGTCAGCAATAAAACAAATTTTAAGTCATAAATAAAAACAATATTATAAAGCTGGGGAACTCACTCCCGGCATCTATCCTATATATTTACGATTTAGTTTTAATTGTGCCAGTCTGACGATGCCCGTCATAGAGTGAAACCGGTCCGGTCGAAAATAAATAAGTGGAAAAGAGTTATAAAGGTTTTTTAATAATAATAAAATCATTTTAATATGGAATTCCACCATGAATTGACAGTTTCAAAATTAGAAATAATTTTCATTACATTGTGTTATGTATCTGTCATGTTGGTAGTTGTGAGAACGAAAATACGATGTTTAGGTTGGTAGCATTGTGGCGGGCTGGTCGGCTGGGCTGTCTATCGTATAACTTGAACTTGTCTGAAGTCTGAAAATAAACATCTTATAAAGAAATCGTCTATAATTCAAGTAAATCATACAAAATAATAATCAGATGTTGTTATTCAAAGTACAATTAAAAAACACAGTAACTGACATAATATTGAACATTTATCTGTAATTACAGAAAACTACAGAATGTTGATATGATGAACTAGATAGGTCTTGGACATTGAGGAGTCAAGGTGGCCCTTTAAGCTGAGAAATTCGGAGACCCCTGGCCTGACGTAATACAATATTTAAAAACATATATACTAAATGACACAAATCGCGATGAAGTGATTTCAACTATCTCAGCATCCAGCGAAATAAAAAATACTATATAAACACATACATCTTTTAAACCACTTCAATTTTATATATTAATCGATCGGTTTCGGAAGTACCCTTCCTTCGTCAGGAAAATATTAAAACGAACATAAGATACAAAATAATGACAGACGTGCATATTTAGGTGCTGCAGTGAGGGGCGACCAAAGGGAATAGTAATAACTTTTCCAGTGAACCGCTCTGTTCCTCCAGAAAACCCCCTAATTAAGCCTTCCCCTTTGGTCGCCTCCCACTCCAACATCGAAATATTTATGTAAGTCTGTCATTATTTTGCATTTTATGTTAGTTTTAATACCGAAACCAGTCACTCCAGATTAAAACGTTAAATTACAAAGTTTTCGCTTGAGATGATATGATTTTGAAAAAATATTTAAAAAAATATTTATTTATTATATTATATACGCCCTATATGGTCTTTTATATATTTCGTTAGTTATAATAAACAGGTGCAAAACACATTACAGTAGGTAGATGGATAAAATAACGAACAAATACAGGAATAACATAGTGTAAGTACCATTCCAAGTAATTAGCTACAGAGGCGAATATTCAAAACATACCTCACATTCACTGATACTTACACTCTAGACACATATATTAATAATTTTTGAATATGTGATAATCGTCTGTATTTGTATTCCGTGCTGTTGAACATATCTACTATGTCTGAAACTGTATCACCTTCTGCGTGGAGTCTAGGTGATAGAGAATTTTTGAATGACTCAGTCCTGAAATTAAATAAAATTTTAGTTAGAGTAGTTCTAGTTGGAATATTAAATGTAATTAAGCTGACTATATCAAGGCTGTCTATAAAACCATTATCAATTTTGAAAATATAAATTAGGTGAGAAACAAATCTTCTATTTGAGAGTTTTAAATTTTTTAGTTCTTTCATTAAGTAATTGTAATTTATAGTTTCAATAGGTAATCCGAGTTTATAGTTAACATATCTTAGAAATTTATGTCGAACTTTTTCAATGGAGTCGGAGTGAATTTTATTATAGTGAGGAGACCATATAGAAGAATTATATTAGAATTGACTACGAACTAAGGAAGAGTATAATCATTTGAATGATGAAATATTCCTGAAGTCTCTGGCATATTAGGAAAATAGCATAACAGCTTTGTTGTAGAGATACCAGAGTCCAATTACATGATATCAATTTAAATAATATTATAAAAATATCAACATATCAGCAAGTATTAAACAGAAAAATACGTGAAACAAATTAAATATTTAGTTGTTGTATTTCGTGAGGACTATCTAATTTACCTATGTACCTACTGTAATGTGTTTTTCACCTGGGTCACTATTGTAATTTGATTTTTCTATAACAAAATATGTAAAAACCCAAATAGGGCGTATATAATATAATTAATAAATAAACATTACCCCAGTATAGCTCCTGCTTACTTGGTCTTGGTACTTCTACGCATATTGTTAATGTAACAAACAAACGAACAAACAAACAAACAAACAAACAAAAAAACAAAAAAAGAAACAAACAAACAAAAAAACAAAAAAAAGAAACAAACAAACAAACAAACAAACAAACAAACATACATACAAACATACATACATACAAACATACATACATACATACAAACGAACGAACGAACGAACGAACGAACGAACGAACGAACGAACGAACGAACGAACGAACGAGCGACGACGAACGAACGAACGAACGAACGAACGAACGAACGAACGAACGAACGAACGAACGAACGAACGAACGAACGAACAAACAAACAAACAAACAAACAAACAAACAAACAAACAAACAAACAAACAAACAAACAAACAAACAAACAAACAAACAAACAAACAAACAAACAAACAAACAAACAAACAAACAAACAAACAAACAAACAAACAAACAAACAAACAAACAAACAAACAAACAAACAAACAAACAAACAAACAAACAAACAAACAAACAAACAAACAAACAAACAAACAAACAAACAAACAAACAAACAAACAAACAAACAAACAAACAAACAAACAAACAAACAAACATGATTCAATAAATAATAGATAAGTGAAGTCCCTATAAATTGTCTTGTGTTTATATAAAAAGCTCTCTTCCTTCGAATGCGGTACAAAACATTTTGTCGACCGTTACCTATGATAAAAAACCGTCTTCCGAATAAAGACACGTCTTATTACACACATTCCTCAAACGACCTAATTAATGTTATTTTTACTAATATTTTTTCAATTTACAGCTCTACACTGCAAAACAATAAAAAAAATTCAATGTAGTTACACTATTCGTAAAAAAAAACCATTTCAAACTACATTCAGGGACCAAAGACATTTGGAAGAAAATTCATAAATAATTTTCCAGAGGTATTTTCCCGCATCGGGACCGTGGGAGGCGGTAGCCTCGCAGCGAACTAAATTCCATTTTGAAGCAAATGAAAAATTCAAACACCTTTATCCGTTCCTTCTCGCCCGGGGAATCGCCTTTGGGGGGGTCTTATCAACTTCGCCAGAATTTCAAATTTTAGTAACGGGTCGGGGTACAAGTCGATGATTTTAATGAACTAGCAGAATAATACATATTTGTAATCATTTTGTATCAGGCAGAGTCCATATTTGTTGGATTTTTTGTAGTTTGTAAGTTTACTTATTGGAACAATATTATTATCATTATGATTTATTTACTTTGTTTCGAACCGCTTTAGTTAGAGTTACTGTTATGCTACATTATTTATCATTTACTTAGATAACTCATATACTCATATATTACTCATATACGAGTATCTACCTCTCTTTTAATATCTGATAACTTAAAGCACCTTTCCATCTAATCTTGTATTTTGTACCTTTATCCCACTCCTATGTTCCCCTCCACCCTCCCCTCCCCCGACTGACACGGTTAAGCTAACTGAATTAAAACTGTATACTGGTACTAAAATTTATAATTGGCATGATTTATTGTTTTTAATATTATATATATGTAAAACTGGAGCATCAATTTAATTATTTAAACACTACTAAATGATACATAATTTAAAGCGATAATATATACGCATATTATACAGCAAGATTTGGTAAAACATGATGTACAAAATAACAAAACTAGCAGCAACAAAGCTTACCGTTAAAAAACAGCTTCGTGATGCTAAATATGTCAATATCCGAATTGATTCTGTTCAACAAGTTTGCCCTCCCCACCGGTGTAGCCATTGGCAAGTTGGTCCTGCAGGCCGGGAGAACAGTCTATGCTATCGGTGACGGAGATAACCATCGGGAACATAGAAATGAATGCTCTCCATGATAGCCTAATTTTCAAAATATCCACGAATCATTCTGAAAAAAAAATGTGTAGCAACGTGCAGATCCCTTCTGACCCATAGATGGTTCATTCCGAGTATAAGTTGGAAGAGAAAGTTGGAAGGATAGAGCCACGGGTAGTACCCATATTCCCTTAGGTAGAGTAATATCAGAAATTTATTCTTTTCTCTCCAGCTTGGGGGAATACTTCACCTGATGTAGGATACAAATTATCGAACTACCAGGTCTACTCCTTACTTAGGAATTGAATACAATTACGAGAATCTGGGTATCTCAAATAATAAGTCAATTCTTTGACAGGAAGCAATCACATTGTGGTTAGACATAATAAAAATTTACTTATAGAACGTAGAACAAAGTCCAGCATTCTCAATGAAGTGCTACAAGCCATCTCGATATGAGCATGAAATGTCAGCCTACCATCAAACGTGAACCCAAGATATTTCACAGTGGAGACACGTTTTAAGGTCTATTCACATGTACCAGCATGGCGCAGTGCAGAACAGCATAGGACAGGCATAGCACAGACGCGAGTATTCACATTACACCGTGCAGCACAGTACAGAGACAGCACGGACGCGAGTATGGCTGTCAACTGAACTGTCAACTGAGCGTGAGCGTCCGCCACATGTTTGAGGATTTTCTAATCTTATCCCCTTATTTATTATTATTTTATAACCTCAATTCCCTGATCAATTCAATCCATTTATCGTTATCCATCTTCTCGGTTTACGCAATATTACTTAGAAAGGTACTTACACTATGTTATTCGTGTATTTGTTCGATTTATTATCTTTGAACCTACTGTGATGTGTTTTGCACCTGTTTATTATAACTAACTTTATATGTAAAAGCCCATATAGGGCGTATATTATACAATAAATAAATAAATAAACATCGGCGTTTAATGACGCCAACTGACGACGATGGCAGTGCTAACGGTATGTGTTCATACTAACTGAGGCGCGGCCACCACCAACGTCAAAATATTCTAGCCGACAATCTCGGCCGGTGCTGGCGGATACATTACGCTTACGTACGCTGTAATATGAATGTGTTCATAGATAATGTAAACAACTAATGTTGTCTTACCTGTACTGTACAGTTCTGCACTCGCAGGTGTGAATGGAATACTCGCGTCTTTGCTGTGCCTGCACTGTACTGTTCTGCCCTGCGCGGTGCTGGTAGAAGTTAATAGACCTTAAAACTTCGGGCGTTCATTGCATACCGGTGATTCCAAGTACGACACGCTCTACTGAATGGACCAGAGCACTAAGCACTTTGATGCCTATTCGCTATTTCCAGAACCGTCTTCAATACGTTTACTTCCAGAGGCCGCTCAAACCAATAGCTCTACTCCAGTGTCCTAGTTTTTTTCAATGTGAATATCAAGTGTCCGAACTGGTTCCAACTGCACGGAGCCAGGAAGGCTCTGATACCCCCAATTGAGCTATTTTGTGAGGCTGAAGGGATTGGGGAAGGAAAAGAGATGAGAGAGAGGAAGCTGGGGAAGTGCCTGGCTATTCATAGCTAGTCACCAAATACGGCTAAACCCATTTGAAGAAACACGTCACAATACTGAGAATATCTACTAATAATTGTGGTTTTTGTCAACTTTTAAACAGCTCTGCCAGAGAGGTCGCCTCTGAAGCATATTCTTCGCGTTTTCATAATAAAATCATATCTTTTGTTACCATTAAACACTGGAAGATAATAAATGTATTACTTACCTACAGGAATCTTGTCATTTTCAACAAAGCTCCATAAATGTCAAAGAGTTTCTTTGTTTTGTGGGTCGCGGTTTTAATTCTCAAAGGTAACGAGGTAAAGAATTTTGGCACAATTGTTTTTTTTTAAACGTGATTTTTTTCATTATTTATACAACTGCTTTGTAAATAGAAAAGATTACACGTGTTTTGAAGATGAAAACGTCCGTAAGAAAGCTGATATGATTGAAATAAAATTAAACTCTCGAAATACGGCCAAGGCTTGCGGCAGAAAGAATATTATCAAACTGTTGGTTCAAAAACTCTTTGCTAAAATTGTTCTAGTTTATCATCTGAAAAATGATAAAATGGCTACGACTCCTCGTAATCATAATACTAAATCAAAGCAACTGGACAAGCTAAATGTACCTAAGTGTAATACTACTTTTGGATAAAGAAGCTCTGAATTTATGGCGGTAAAATTATACAACAAAATCTCACTTAGTATCAAACAAAGTAATTCAATCAATAATTGCATTAAGTCCAGCAAAAAGCTTGGCTTAAGGAATTAACAGAAGAAGAACTGACTAATATTCTTAAAACAACGTTATGGAAATGACTGAAAATACCCTACCCAAAACTTTGTTGAAACCTAGTTGGCCTCAGCACAGGATCTCCGAGGGAGAAGGACTCTAAAATATATATATCTTTTTTTTAATATTTATACCTTACTTTATTTAAAATGTCAAAAATACAAAAAAAAAAAATTATCTATCTGTTTTTTTTTTTTTATTTAATGTAAATCAAATTTAATAATGTAATTATTAAGTTCTGCAAGTATTTTTAGATTTTATTATTGTGACAGCTGTTTCAACATCTTATAGTAAATAATCACGTCCCGCTTGACAACAACAAACCTAAACCCTTACATATAGAAAGAAAGGGCCAAAGATTAAATTTACTTGAACAATTAGAAATTAACAAACGAACGAATGATCCTAATATAACATTAATTAATAAAGTAAGGAAAATTATATATTCACCGCTTCTCAGTGTGTTTATATTATCACAACAATACAACACATTTAAATAACTCAATTAAGAAAAGATTGTCAGTTAAATACGAGCAAACACATTATAAATGTGAAAACCTCACAGAATTCAGAATTTTAATTGTTTTCTAACTAAATCGGTTTTACCGATAATAAATCAACCCGTCCAAATTGAAAAGTAGTGGGAGTGAATAAAATCATATAAATAAGTCGTCACAATGTGGATTAACCGCAGTTTGAAAATATAAACGCCGAAACAGCTGTCACAATAATAATAACTAAAAATACTTGCAGAACTTAATAATAACATTATTAAATTTGATATACATTAAATTTAAAAAATATATTTAAAAAATGGAGTTCTGCAAATTAAACTTAAAAACAATTAATAAAATAACTTTGTTTCAATCCCACTTTATTATTTTTTCATCCAACCGGTTTCGATTCAACATGAACCTCCTCAGGGGTGAATAAAAATATATTGATTAATTAATTAATGCGTATTATCACGATACGCGGTAATACAAGATAATATCCAGACATTTAAAATTAATAATTTTTATTATGAAACATTGATATTACAATTGGTTATAGGAAGAGACCAAACTCAGTGTAACAACTTCGCTAACGGGGAACAGTTGAAACAGGTTGACCAATTTAAATACCCTGGGGTTGAATTCTCAAGCGATGGACGGCAAAACGGAGAAATTGACCGTAGTATAGGTGCGGCAAGCAGTGTGCTGCGCCCTCTTTACAGCTCAGTGAGAAGGAAAGTTGAGCTAAGTACCTAAACGTTTACTTATGGTCTCCAAATCTGGATGTTGAACGAGTGAACACATTTCAGGATCCAAGCTGCCGAAATGAGATTTTTGAGAGGAGTTGCAGGAGAATAAGAAGCTCAATGAGCAAGGAGGAGTTGAACATCGAACCACTGCTGCTCTTCACAGAAAAGTCTCCACCGAGGTGGCTTGGGCACGAATTAAGAATGCCAGAATGTTGGATCTACCATGGACGATTGCCGTTGTTGTAGAACAGGACAGGGTCACATAGAGGCACCTTGTCGATGCGATGGGTTCCACGACCCGAGTAGGACAAGGAAAAGAAGATGTATGTGTGTAAAGATAATGTTTACAATAATAAAAAAGAGTAGTCATGCAAAACTGCCGTATGCAGATTGTCTGCAGGTAATACTATATATTAAAAAAAATTAATAAACATAATATTATCGAAAAAAAACTCGTAGAACTACACATATTTCGAAGCCATTGAAGTACAGCTACGACCTTTATCATGTTTTCCAATATATTCTCCTTAGATTATCCAGTTGAGTAAATTTGGTATCTAAATTCAAATACAACGCTTGCAATGTCATTGTCAATTTTCCTTTTTTTAAATTCTTCTGTTTGTGTACAATGGCACCCGTAGTGAAAAATATATAACGATTAAAAACACCTTTGTAACACTTCCCGGTAAGACATCAGGAAAACAAAAATATAGGGCGTTAGCCAACATAAAACTACGCATGTTTACAATTTAAAAAAATGGATATAATGTACACTTTTTCACTTAGCACGGTCATATCGACATAACAGCAGAATCGATACAGCCAATTAAGCTGTTGACGTTCTCCTGAGAGCTTTGTCATGTTGAAACAATGTGTTTCACCGAAAGTCCATTTTGAATGGATGCATTCCCAATCCTCCCACAATGGAGATAAATCGAATTGAGTATTCAGGGGACATACGTATTTCCGGATTACCTGGAAATCAACACGGTCGCGATGATAGAGACGATTGAATAATATATGAGTTCGAAAATAGCTCACCAAATCAGGTTTTCTTCTTTTTCTTGTTTGAAATACGGAAGAAAGTCTTACCTGAAACAAAGGAAAATAATTATTAAAATGGGTGAGGAAAAGGGTCAATTAAAAGTCATAAAATAATTTGATATTGCAGTTATCCATATGTAAATTATATGATAAATTGTGCAGCCCTTGAAGAATGTGGAAGAAACAATATGGTGTCACGTGGGTTTAAACAAGTTGTGCACAACCTTGATAGCTGAAAGATCTAATGATCAGTTTTTTTTTTATTTGTTCGAGGGCTGCATGGGATAGGATACCTATAGCTTTGACATGGTTAACTTTTCAGTCGGTGGCTTCGCTGGTGTTAATATTTTCTGTTTTATGTAAAGCTATATCGTTTTAATCAATATCTCATATAAATAAAAATGTATGAAGGTAAATTGTTTATCCTGAAGAGGGGAGCTTTGCTCCTGAAACAAATGGATATTTACGTATTAAATAGGGTGGTTTTAAACAAAGTAATTATTATTGATTTATTAACTACGGCCCCACAAAGTTACTTTACATTTATGAAGAAATTTAATAAACAGTATAAATTAATGAAAATAACGAGTCTAGTTTTTGGACTGTTAGTTCGTGGTGGAATTCCATTGTATTAGAATTGAAATTAAAACACTTTTGTACATTCTTCCACTTATTTATTTTCACCAGGACCGGTTTCATCCTACTACGGACATTTTCAGACTGGTAGTTGACATTCTTATGCTACGGTATTTATACAAACTTAGGCAGGGTTACACTTTATATACACTGTTGTGTAACCCTGCCTAAGTTTGTATAAATACCGTAGCATAAGAATGTCAACTACCAGTCTGAAAATGTCCGTAGTAGGATGAAACCGGTCCTGGTGAAAATAAATAAGTGGAAGAAAGTACAAAAGTGTTTTAATTTCAATTCTAATACAATGAAAATAACGTTGATTACGCCACTTATTTAAATATATAAATATCAACATGTTTCGAAAGTAAAGCTTTACCCATCGGGATAAACAGTACACTAAAAATAATGACAACTACAGACTGTACAATCAAGCAAAAAGGCAAAAAAAAATTATATATTTAAGGTCAAGCCAATAAATGCTGTGCTGATTCATACGTGTGTTGAATTATCATGGAACCGGTTTAATTTATTTTTTTTAATTATAGGTATATAACACAGACTTAAACACGTGTATTACTACTATTATCTACTTTACAATTATAGTTTATTATAATTTTTATGATTGAAATCACATTTGTCTGATATTTCGGGACTTTTGGCATGAGTACTTTACAAACACTGCAATTTCTATAATTCTTATTATGCGGCAAATGACTCTTACTATACGAGTATTGAGTTTTTCTTTTATTAATTGTTATTGTTTTTAATTCGTAGAACTCCATTTAATTTGTTTTTAATATTTAATGTATATCAAATTTAATGATGTTATTATTAAGTTCTGCAAGTATTTTTAGTTTTTATTATTGTAACAGCTGTTTCGACGTTCAAGGAGTTTTAAAATGGCCTTGAATAATAATAATTAAGAATACTTGCAGAACTTAATAATAATATCATTAAATTTGATTTAATTTATATTTTTTATAAGTTTTTCTTTTGTTAAAACTTTGCAAGTATTGACATTCTCCAAAAATGTTATTTGTTGAATGACAGCTGGCATCCGAAAGAACCGGAACCGCAGATAATAACCGCCTTCCACAGTCAATATTATTGAAGCAATATCGATTTTCTTCAATATATTGGTCGCGTGAGGGGTATATTATGTCAATAATATTGACGGCAATATAAATGACGAAAATTAATATGATGAAATTATTATTGAAGCCCTGTCAATGTGATTGAAGCCTTGTCAATATTATTGAACGTGTAAGCGGTGTATTGAACAATATTATTATATGAATCATTAAAGAAGATAATATTAACACATTCCAAATGAACCACGAAACCGAAAAAACAACAGAAATTAAAAAGATTTCAGTCGCATCTGGGACACGAACCCAGGACCTCTACCTATCCGGGGTAACCGCTTAACCAACTAAGCTAATGAGACCAGTAAAATTTACGCCATTTACACCGATATCATACTTCATGTTCAAGATTTATTAATATTATCCTCCATTTTTATAAATCCCATATTATTGGCTGCTGTCCTTATGATGATTGCAAAGTTTCAGTCGCATCAGACTGAAATCTTTTTAATTTCTGTTGTTTTTTCGGTTTCGTGGTTCATTTGGGATGTGTTAATATTATCTTTTTCAATGATTCAAATATTACAATGAGGTTTACAAACTTCAATAAGTTATAAAAAAATAAATTAAATATTATTATACTCGAATTATTGAGTGCCATCTCCAACCCCATTAGAACAATGTCAGATTCACAATCATTCATATTGAGAAAACAACGTAGAAAACAAGATCGAACCTGACAGAATATTGACCAATATTATTAACACTTGTGAGGCGTGCCTTCAATATATCAGCTTCAATAATATTGCCTCAATAATAGTGCTACACCAATATTGCTTCAATAATAATTGTTCATTAAAATTGCTTCAATAAAATTTCTTCAATAATATTTCTTCAACAATATTGCTACAATAATATTGCTTCAACAATATTTCATCAATAATAATTGTTCGATAAGATCGCTTCAATATTATTGCTTCGGCTTCACTAATATTACTTTAATAATATTGCTTCAATAAAATTGCTTCACTAATATTACTTTAATAATATTGCTTCAATAAAATTGCTTCACTAATATTACTTTAATAATATTGCTTCAATAATATCGCTTTAATAATATTGCTTCAATAATATTGCTTCACTAATATTCCTCCAATAATACTGATTCTGTAATATCCTCAAGCAAATAATATAATATAATAATATCCTTAAGCAAAAAGTCTTTAAGCCTTATCCTTAAATGGAACTGGAATCTGGCTCCAGAACGGGAATGATAATATTTCATATTTTATCGAGGAAAAACATTTTGAAATGATTTTTTTTTAATGAAAAATTAAAAAGTTGTTTATTACAGTGTAAAAACTTTTTGATAAAATTACCCAATCAAGTTATTTTATTGCCCCCTAAATAATCTTGTACATATTCAAATTATGAGTTTTGGACTTACGATGGTAATTTACTTTACCAGTAAGTTAAGGAGCTCAAACCGAAATACAAATTTATATTTATAAAGTAAAAGTTTTTAGTGATTTTTGCTTCTAGACCCTCTGCGCTCCCGTGAATTATGGTAATGAAGGGGAAAAGTTTTCAGAGGCTGTTAACTTGGGAGGCTCCGTATTCATTGCCCAAATAAATCACATTCAGAAAAACTGACATCCAACGTAAATAATATTATAAAATCGTGTTTATTAAGTGAAATATGTGATATTAACATATTTCGTTTAGAGTTAACAGGGAGTCACACTAGAAACGACAAATTAATATTAACCCTAGCAAGTAGTATTTGTACAGCGCCCGTCAGGTGAATTTTCACAAAAATGGCGCTATACAACTCATTCGAGTATTATTATTATTATTATAAAAATATTTGTTGCATAAATTGATCGAAAATATGCACAATTCACTCGTTTATTGTGTCTGAGAAGCGATCAGTAAATTTCATTCAATTGTTCCTACCATGCAAAGAAACTGATTGAATAAAAAATACATTTTAACTCTATTCGCCTTTTATTTTTGACCGTGACTGGTTTCAGCCTGTGACGGCTATGTTTAGACCAGTCTGAGGATAGCCGTCACGGGATGAGATCGGTCTCGGTCAAAAATAAAAATGGAATTGAATTAAAAACCGTCTTTTATTTAATCATTATAATGGTAGTCCACCATGTATTAACAGTTGCAAAAATAGACATATTCACACAGAGACGTTGAATTTCCTCGGTGAAAAAAATATCAAAGTTAACCATGAGAAAAGGGCGCAGCCTGCTGCTATGAAGACAAACGCATTGCTGGGGAAAAAAAAACAAGGGAAGCACATCTTGAAGAAAGAAAGCGCGATAGGTCAGTACTAAATTAGTTTATTTTTATTACATTTTACCTCGCAAAAATAACTCGCGATTTAAAAATGCAGACTTGGCCCCCTGGTTAGATCTCACTAAACCCGCATCCGGTCCAATCACAGTTGCTGTGCACATGATGCAAAAATGGGGCAAAGGAATTATGAACATGTGGACAAATTCAAACAACCATCGTAAACGAATGTCTTCTTCATCAGTTTAATGGAAGCACATCTGTTGCACACCAAGTGACTCCTGATGCCGTCGACTGACTGAATATCACCAGAATCTCAATTTAACCTCTACCAATTCTCCTTAATCATTCGAAAGAGATATAATCATTTCGCTATCATATTGTATCAGGGTTACTTCTAGCAGAGCTAAGGCTAATCTAGTCATTTAAATATCTATGGAAGCCAACATTACAAGGGTGAATTAAGCGAGTAATCTGAGTAATTTAAGCCCTTTGAAGAAAAATACGCCCTTTTCCCTCAGTCTTGTTCCTTTGTATCTATTCAATTCAAACATTTCAATTCAGTGCCGATAAATCGACATTTATTAGGTAAATTTCAATTCATAAAATAATTAGATTGGTTTAGATATGTACTCATAATAAAAAATTCTTATTGTGAAATTGTAAAAATTTGTGGTGGATTATAATTTTTTATGAATTACTACGCGGCCTTACCCGTTTTTTTTTTTAATAAAGTTATGCAGTTGTGAATTATTGGGTGCTATAATGAATTTGAGATCGAAAGTAATGCCTTGCGACGACTATTACCATCTCTAAACTAGGAAATAAAGAAACATCCGTACGAAAATTTTATTTCATTACAAACATTTATTTTTTCAAAACATATCTAAATAATAACGTTCTTAAGTAGGTACCTTGTGCTTTCCTTTTTGAAAATATTTTACCCAAACAAACCCCCTACTTTTGAATATGTAATCTAACTGAAAAAAACAACAGAAAATAAAAATACTTCAGTCGCATCTGGGACTCGAACCCAGGACCTCTGCCTATCCGGGGATTTTTTTTTTTTTTTAAATGGAGAATAATATTGACAAATCTTAAATTTGAGACATGATATCGATGAAGATGACATAAATTGAACTGGTCTCATTAGCTAAGTTGGTAAAGCGGTTGCCCGGATAGGCATAGGTCCTGGGTTCCCAGTCCCAGATGCGTCTGAAGTCTTTATATTTTCTGTTGTTTTTTCCGGTTTCATGTTTCATTTAGGTTATGTTAATATTATTTTCTTCGATGATTAAATGTTACGATGAGGTTTTTAAATTACAATAATAATAATTAATAATTTAAAATTGAATAAAATTATTAATTAATGCCCAACAAAAATTATCACTCTTGAATGCTATCACCAAAACAACAAATTACTACGTCATTGTGTTTCGAGTACCCTCCACCAGATTGTGAGGTCTGTTTACTGCAATCACAATATTGCTCGGCCGTGGGTTGGGATTTGGTGCGGCCAACACTGGAAACTGGGCTCTATTCACCACGGAACAGTGGGTAACAATTGTAATTACACCATTGTTTCGTCGACAGATCATATTATATTTCGTCCGGTGTTCTAATCTTTATTTGATGACAGTGGCTTGCTGGACTTTTCCATGATAGGAAATTTACGCTAAAACAATCCTCGCTCATCTTTATACAAACAAACATAAATACCACGATAAACGATGTTATGTAACAACAGAAAGATCCTAGAAATACTCTAGCTACTCGTCAACAACGACGGTAAAAACGACGCGAGCGCCACGTTTGGCACAACGGTAGCTTGCACGCCCACGCTCCGACACTTCCTTCTCACCCGGCTTCCGGATCACTGCCTCTTGTCCGCGGTCTACGATCCAGTCAACTGCGTCTCTAAAAGAGCGCACTAGAAGCCATTTTGGTGGCCGCAAATTGTAGCGCCATATTATCATGCATGCTGGGTTAACGCCCACTGTGCGAGATGCATTAGTATAACCACAGAGCACCGGTACATGGTGACTCTCTCGTAAATGTAATTTAACTTCAGTGTTCTGATGTCCAAGCCCGAGACTTCCACTAGGATCCTTTTGCTGCCACGATTATGACTGTAAGCTGACTTTGTATTTCCTCTTATGTGTTGTAACTTATTCGAGTCCCCGTTATCATGCCCGTTTAGAGATTATCAGAGAGAATAATCACCCGTAACTTCCATTTGAGGTTAGGCTAGCTTTCGATTATTGTAGCATAACTTACCATGTATGTACCTTCCCTTGAATAAACTCTGAGTCTAAAAGCATTTAGTAGATTCATTTGGCATAGTATTAGAGTCCCCGACCCCAATTATAAGACTGCCCGTCGGCCTACGGTCCTGCAGAGGAGCTTCTTGGCCTGCCGAAACTGAGCTAGTCGAATGTCCAGAGCCGAGCTCCCTGTCAAGACACCACCCTCGGGGTAAGTCTAAACCAATGAACTGTCTCCCGTAACCGCTCTTTCCCAACCTTCCTCCTTTCCATCTCCTTTCCACATCCCCACCTCCAGTCCAATTCCAATTATAACAACGACTAAACACTCGCATTACTAGAAATACTAACAATTTTTTTCTCCAAATGTCTGTAACTTAAGGCGATGCAATGGGAAGTAATGCAAAATCATGTGTTTTCGTTTTGAGAATTTGATGGTCTAGAAATATCATAGATGATTTAATTAAATATAACAAATAGAACACACCTTGGCCTTTTCGTTTAACCGGGAAATTAAAACTAAAATAAATAAAATACTTCCCATCCGTACTAGATATTTACTAAACCTTTATTTAAAAAAATAGATCATTCCGTTTGGATGGGTATTTTGGCCTCCAATCCAAAATTCAGTTTTATATGAAACAGGCACCGCAGCCATTCCCCTTAACCACAGTTCGAAAATGGCCTTAAACGCCGAAACAGCTGTCACAACAATAAAAAAAACTAAAAATACTTAATAATAACATTATCAAATTTGATTTTCATTAATTTTTTAAAAGAATACTTTTTTATGTATCTAGTTTATAAACCACTGTACACTTTATTATATATGTATTTCAGTTACATTTGTAAACTTTATTCCAAAAAAGATATACTCGTATATCATATTATTATTATTATCATGAAAGGAAAACTTTGTAAATTCGCTACGGTTTCAATTGTATTCACTAACCAGATATTTAGCATTGATGTCTCAACAATCTTCTCTCGCATTTCTTATGCTCCACAATAATTCCTACTACCCAGCCTCCTTATAGGCTCACTGGCTTTAAACATTTTGAGTTTAAGCGCCAAAAAACGTTAAAAAATCGCTTCATTATGCCATTTCATTTTTACACATTTACCATATTCCATGTACAAAGTCCACAAAACACAGATTGTCAGAAATTATGTTTCATTTCATAAATGTCCACTTCCACACAAACAGAGCAATGAATTCAATAACAACAGACACATCCACCACTTTCCCGAACCGTTTTAATATCCAGATGAATTTATTTATTGTTAACGAAGCTTTAAAGAATTCGAAGAATTAAAGTCTGTTGTTTTCGTTACATCTACCATAACTAAGATAAAGCTACGAGGCCCACTAGTTACACCCGCCCTTTGAAGACGGGTTTCTTACAAATCGTCACACCATCACAAGGTGCGTGCAGTCCATATGGAATAAGTTATTTTTTCAATTTCTGATTAGCAATCGAACCCACAACCTTTGACTCAAAGTCATTTGCTTAGTCATTTTAAGCGAGGGTGCAGGTGATTGTTCAATAATCGAACAGTATTTATTAATTAAAAATTATACATAGTATATTTGCAGCACGTTCCAGAGTGATAGATACTGTCAGTGAAAGACCACCATTCGGAATCAAAAAGATGCATGAAATGGCTTTAGCCATGTTTGGTAACACAATCTGAATAGCCAGATACTTCCATATCTTCCTCCTCTCCATCTCCTTCCCCTCCTCAATACATTAATCCTCACAACATACCCCAATCGAGAATACCATAGTCCCACTGTCTCCAGGCGGTTGGGAGAAGCTGGGACTCTTGTGCGGAACTCACTTTTTTTTCTAATTTTGAAAATCTATCTCCTAATTGCACGCCACTGTCGCGAGTGGGAGTACAAGTGACCCCTGCGTTAGGGGTTGAATCAAAAGGCAGGCTGAAGGGTGAAGCTATCTGTTGAATGTCAGAGACAATATTTTATATGGACACAATAGGGAGGCTTTGTCAACCAAATAATAGAGCCTCCGAAACCGTTGAATATGGATTCAATCCAATTCAATCCAAATCAATTCCTAGATTTATACAGAGAAGGATTGTTAGTAATTTTGGAGTTTGTGGTACAATTTTACTGTGTTTTCTTAGATCAAAGGAAAATACAAATCATAGGTAAATAAAATCTATAGTTTTAAATACAGTTTGTACAGACGGTTTTCCATCAAATCTGTGCTTAAATAATGATCCAAATATTGCGTTTCTTTCATCTTTTAATAACAAATTATTTTTCGCTACCTTTTATCTTTACTGACTTATTTTTTTTTACGTCTCGAAGAGTTAAACTAATAACATAGCAGACATTAATCGAAAAAAATATGAAGAAAATCAATTTACGGAGTAATTAATTTTTTTTCAGACGCCTTTATCTGTCTGAAAATTTTCATTTCGGGACGAAAACAAATCGAGGAATACTGTGATAATAATTGTAGCATGGTGGTAGGCGAAACTTAACTTAACTACGATTGAAAACGTTCTCTAATGAAATACGGACGAAAAAAAATTAATTGTAAAAATCATTCACTCTCTATCTGCTCTCAAGTCTTGAATGTTTTTTTTTAATATTAATTTCACACCCCTGAAGGACAATAATTTCCCTCAGGGCCCCTATGTCATCTTTGGAAATGCTGTGTGGAGGATCTTTTTAAGGAAAATGATGAGTTCTGGGAAGGAAAAGGATAGGAGGGGTGGATGGGAATCTGGGGGGTTAGTGTGTCTAAGAGTGATGGGCGTATTAATCCATCACTCCCACTGCAACGTAAGGAGTCCGGGTGGGGAGGTACAGAGGTCTCTCCCAGTCACCTCTGGTCGGGAGCCCCAATACCTGAAAAAAAACCTTTACCCTGTGCAGAAACGGGCGGTCCGTTTCATAGACTCGTCTATCTTAACAAGCGGACTGCAAACTTTGGAGCACAGACGTCAGGTGGGATTGCTGTCCTTGTTCTAGCGGTATTTTAATGGAAGACGCTCTGCGGAACTAACCTCGTTGATCACTTCGACACCAGTACACAGTCGGGACACATGCAAAACGCGCGCACAACATTTGTACACGGTTAACATTTGGCCACATTACAACGGGTCGCTTTTACGACTCGCTCTTGTGTTCAACAGGGTGTGGAATGATCTAGCGGCCTCTGTGTTTCCTTTCTCCTACAATATGGGTCTCTTAAAAACCTAGGTTTCCACGTTCCTATCCTCTAAAATACCCTAAACATAGAATCCCAAAGATGACTTAGGTCTTAAGGGAAATTATTTCCCTCATGGCCTCCCGTGTGGAGTAACTATATTTTTTTTAAACCTAACTCCCGTCCGCCGCCAAGACAGGACAAACCTCAGTTACCAACCGTAGCGAATCACTTGATGTGACCTATGGCCGAGGCGTTGGTTATCCAATGAATGGTTCCTGGAGCGGTGATAACCGCCTCCGAAATTGCAGATATGGTCCTAGGTTATAAACCTTGACCTTAAGGTGAATAGATTAAATAAACCGAGACTATTGGAGCAAAAAGGTTTTTGGAATTGACACTCTATACACATATTTTAAAAATATAAATACAGCTATAAAGTGGCTTTAATATCGTGCCTGTAAAGCAAAAAAAATCCTGATTAATGTTACTTATTTGAAAATTCTGGTAGACGTGAAGTCAAAGGCTCTGTTGACGTTATTTATAGAATTGACATTTGAAACCATAGAAAGGCATGATAATATAACTTTGCACTTGAAATGAACTGTCTATTATTGTCGCCTGCGTTTACACTGAGTTAAAACTGAACATTTATTTATTTTTTTTATTTTTATAAACAATAATTATTAATCTAAAACACTCATCCAAATTGAAAAAAACCTTCCGAGCAAAGATAAATGTCGCCGGCAGGACTCGAACCCGCACCCTTCCAATGTCCGGTTAGATGCTCTACCGTTGAGCTACGTCGGCTTATCGCAAACCCGCCAAGTTAATCAATATATACTAGTGTTCCATTTTAATAATTACTGTTTTTATTATATTTTCACCTGTAAACAACCAACTTTATTAATATGAGAGAGGCTTGTAACGGCTAAATCCCTCAAATAGATGGCGTGGAGACAAATTATGTCTACATTTTATTGGTGAAAATTGCTTTGACTTGTCAAATATTTATTAATTGATAAACTAAAGTTCTTAAAAACTTAAGACAAGATTTTTGTGCATAGCAACGGTAGAGCATCTAACCGGACATTAGAAGGGTGCGGGTTCGAGTCCTGCCGGCGACATTTATCTTTGCTCGGAAGGTTTTTTTCAATTTGGATGAGTGTTTTAGATTAATAATTATTGTTTATAAAAAAAAAATTATAATTGTTACCCTTTGCGCTATGCACAAAAATCTTGTCTTAAGTTTTTAAGAACTTTAGTTTATCAATTAATATTTATTTATTTGTTCACGACAGACTTTTACATGTTGACTATAATCTATTATAAGAGTGCAGTCATATACGAAACTCTATTGAAATTATTAAAACAAAGAAAAACGTTGAATAAAAAAGCTCGACGATCTGGGAGAAGTTAAACATCGAACCACTGCTACTCTTCATAGAAAAGTATCAACTGAGGTGGGTTGGGAACAGAGGTATTAAGAATGTCAGAAGATCGATTCCGCGACAAATTCTGAGTGCTATTCCAAAGGGAAAACGTCCAGTGGTCCGCCCCAGACACAGGTGGGAGAAGCAACTCCAGAGACTGTGCGAGGAGAGACTGGGTCTACTATGGACGGATGCCACTTATGTAACGGAGGACGCCTGGACACCTGGAGGCAGCTTGACGATGCGATATGTCCCCAACCGGAGTAGGACAAGGGGAAGAAGATTTCTATGTGTTTATGTAAAAATAAATATATCAAAAATAATAAGGAACTCCAGCCCAACTTAAATGCAGGTAT
Source organism: Halesus radiatus (assembly GCA_022606495.2). NCBI lineage: Eukaryota > Metazoa > Arthropoda > Insecta > Trichoptera > Limnephilidae > Halesus > Halesus radiatus. The sequence continues at coordinate 66,405 of JAHDVE020007079.1, forward strand.
TTTTAATTATTTTTTTCGGAAGAAAGTTTTCGTAGTTAAAATTTTTCAAAGTCTGTCAAAACGCTGCAAATTTATGGCCGGTCGGTTTTGATCAGTTTTCAGGTTAGAATGTCAAATGTCAAAACAAGGATGAGCTTTACGGTACATAATTTTATATTCTATTCATGGTAATCGATAAATAAACATAATTAAGTAATAAAATTATGTAGTTTTTTATAAACTTTAACTCGAAGGATAATAATAGTATTGAGCATTAACATTATCATAATATCCGTATTTATAATTGGTTTGCTGATGAATATTTGTAATCAAAATTTCTCTAATAAATAACAATTTTTTTTTATTTTTCATATTGAACAACAAAAATACAAAACAAAATGAAAAAATCAAAATCATCATACTACTCCAAAAACAGAATGCGCAGGTGACGCCAGATGTTCCAAATGCAATGGTGCCAATATAACGAGGTGTTTTGATGAAATGATTTTTTATTCATTTTTAAAAAACTATTTATAAATTCTGCGTATAATTATATATAATAAATGTTATTTATTCAGAATCGGCGTTTGCTGATCTGTATAAATATACATTTTTAAAGCTGTTATATTTTTGGAGTTGTTCACTGGAGTTCCTTATTGAGTTCCACCCTTTAGAGTACAAACATCGCGCCAATAGAGTTATTTGTCCTCTGATAGGTTGCCCTCTCAAATACCACTTTCAAGCGAAATTAATGGCGATGTTTCTGTTCTCGTCAATCCAATGCTCCGTTTCCAACCGTCTCCGTACGTTTCCTTATCCCATTCCAGACTTTTCCCACAGAATACCATCTATTAACATGGCTATTTTAGATGAAAAAACGTTTACGCTAAGTGGAAAAATAGGCGGTACGATTGTAATCTCATTGTAAATTGCGCTCATTGGTTGGAAGAAATTGCCACCAGGCAATAAGCCCACCGTTACAAAACAATGCTATTTTTTGTACAGCCCTCAATAGTTGACTTGCTTTTTTTTCTTCTACGGAAACAGCGTTAGGTAGCTGTTCGCCGGAGAGCGTTCCGTGCGACAACTGCTTTCGCTTCCGTTCATAATGAATGAATTAATTTATTAATTTAGTTAAATGAATATTTTAGAACTGCAAAATTCTAACAAAACTCTCGTCCAAAATATAGTAGCATGTATTTACAAATTAACTTACATTAAGACGTAATTAGATTAAACACAGTAATACACAAAAATTCAACAAAAATATTTAATCATTGAAGAAGATAATATTAACACATGAACCACGAAACAAATGAACCACGTTTCGTGGTTCATTTGTGATGTGTTAATATTATCTTCTTCAATGATTAAATATTACAATGAGGTTTACAAACTTCAATAAGTTATAAAAAAAAAAATTTAAAATTAAAAAAAAAAAAAAAAAAAAATTAAAATAAAAAAAAATTCAACAAAAATAGTTTCAACGGATCGTATTTTTCACCTATGTGGGCTGCAGGGTAATGTAGCATCTACTACCAGCGCATAGCGTTTAATATTGCGTGAAGACGGAAACATTTCACAACAATCAAAGACTAATCTGAATTTGGAACCCTTGTATCGATGGTAGTTAAGCCTTGATCTACATATTAATTTGTATATGCCTCATGTATATCTCTTCTCATCTTTTGAATCATCGCTCCATCCCTGCTACACTCTTCCTGGTCACTTATTCATTCCCTTTTATTTCGGCCATTATAATATAGCAACTAAATGGGAGATGCTCAAATTAGATGTTTTGACAGTACCTACAGGGTAAAATATTAATAATGCTAAACTTAGAGTAAAAAAGATTTTTTTTTAAATTCTATTGATATATTTGATATTTAAAGCAGGGTAATTAAAAAAATGTTACGTAGTCTAAAGCCATCTTCCCCCAACACAGTGGCGTAAGACGCTCAATGAAAAACATATTACAGGCATTCTTGAAAATTCTTTAAATATTCCTTGCACATTAATCTTATTACTTTCTTATTACTTACTTATTACTACTTATTACTATTTACTTTTATTTTGTTTACCTACATATTATTATTTACATATTTTTATTATTATGTGCTTATTACTATTTACATAATTTAATTTACTTATTATTATTTACCTATTTTTATTATTATGTACTTATTACTATTTACATAATTTAATTTACTCATTATTATTTACCTATTTTTATTATTATGTGCTTATTACTATTTACATAATTTAATTTACTTATTATTATTTACCTATTTTTATTATTATGTACTTATTACTATTTACATAATTTTATGTACCTATTTTTATTATTATGTATTTATTAATATTTACTTATAATTTATTTTTTTACCTACATATTATTATTTACTTACTACTATTTACATAATTTTGTGTCCATATTATTATTTACCTATTTTTATGTTTATTTTTTTTTTTTATATATGATTACCGCACAAGAGTCCCAAACCAGTGAGACTATGACATTCCCAATTGGAGAATGTTGTGAGGCTGAAGATATTGGGGAGGGGAAGGAGAAGGGGAGAGGAAGGTGGGGAAAATGGGAAATACCTGGTTATTCAGATCTGGTCACCAAACACGGCTAAACATAGTAAACATTTTATATTATTATTTTGTTCATGTTGAAAACTGAAAACTTGTGAGAAAGATTTTGAGTTTATGAAAACTTATCAACCACCGTGGGTAGAGAGAAGAAACACCGTAGGATACCTAATGAAGAAGTATTCGCCGATCGCTTACTTGCTGTAATGTAATGAATTTTCCCAAAACTCTCCTTCTTCAAACTCCTAAGAAGTCTGCTTATACTTTGTTAAATTGTCAATGATATAAAACATCCGAGGATGGTCCTTTATAGTCGTGCCCGGATGTATGCAGGTGCAGATCAAAGTTTGCTAATGTAGCGTACGTACTTGTCCCGCTATCTTTCATATATACGTTCAAAATGCATGTGTCCGATATTGCTATAATGTTACGAAACATTTAATAACCAGCTCAGGTATGGGGGCTCCATCGAAGCCAGAGTAATGTTAACCTCTCAGAAGCTGGGCGCATTGTACAGAGCCCGCATGTGCTTTAATAGTACACAACTGCTGACCCTGTACAAATCGCTAGTGCGCCCCACTGTAGAATTTGCCAGCCACCTCTGGTCGGGAGCACCAAAATATCTGAAAAAACCTTGACCCTGTGCAGAAACGGGCGGTCCGTTTGAAAGATTCGCCTATCTTAACAAAAGGACTGCAATCTTTGGAGCACAGACGTCAGATGCTGTCCTTATTCTACAGGTAGTTTAATGGAAGATGCTCTGAGGAACTAGATTCATTGATCCCTTCGGCACCGGTGCGTAGTCGGGAAACAAGCCAAAAGCGCATTTAACATTTGCACACGGTTGACATTTGTCACAACTCGAACGGGTCGCTTCGACGACTAGTTCTTGTGTTCAACACCTCGGCTATGGAATGATCCGCCGGCCTCTGTGTTTACTCCATCCTATCCTCTGAAAGACCATCCATACAACATCCCCAAACATGATATAGGCCTTGAGGGAAATTATTTCCCTCAGGGTCTCCTGTGTGGAGTTACTGTAAAAAAAAACGCGAGCGTATCTCACCTTACCTCATCGGCATAAGATATTAATTCCGTATAATAATTGCCGTAGAAAAACGTGCTGTTTTTACAAATACTAGCCACCTCTGTGATAGATTGCCCTGAATTACTTGAACGAATTCAATTGAGAGTGCCTAACAAACAAACCAGACATAACCACATACTAAACCTACCTCAATGCAGCACTAACTCAAAACAAAACACATTTATTCACAGCGCTTCACACATTTTTAGCACTTCATACAGAGTTCGACTTATTTAACTCGGCCTCTCATAATTTCAAACCTAAAATCACCAAATAACATTGACACAATACATATTACTCTACGGAGACTACATCCTTTCTCTTCTGCTCCCTCCCATCACCCTAACCTAATAGGCTAACCTTGTAACTTTTCTTTTTTAATTGAATAATTTAAATACTTAAGTGGGAACATATTATTAGTTCATTTTTTACATACATCATATTAAAGTCATGGTGTTTGAAAGAGAGAGTACGAAAACAGTGTGGAATATGGTTGTGAATGATGAATACTTGGAGCAGGTCGATGAGTTTGTGCATTTGGGAAGTATTTATACGAGATATGGAAAGACTGATAGGGATATTGAAAGAAGGGTGAATGCAGGAAACTCCATTGACGGGGGACTGAACGCGGTTGGCTCAAACAAAAAGTTGTCCAAAGAAGCGAAGTAAGCAGTCCACAATGGACTGACATCAACCCTGATGTATGGCAGTGAGGCATGGAACTGGCAAAGGAACGATGAAAGTAGACTGAATGCTGTAGAAATGAGATCTCTCAGACAAATATGTGGTAAAACCAAGTATGATCGTGTGAAAAATGTTGAGATTCGTAAAGAATGCAAGGCGTAGTGAGCAAGATCAAGAAAGGGACGCTTAGAAGGGATGGTTTGGGCATGTAGAGCGAATGAACGAAGAGAGGAGTGTAAGGAGAATACATGAAGCGAATGTGAATAGAAGAAGAAGCCGGGGACGTCCGAGGAAGACATGGCACGATCAAGTGAATCAAATACTTGAATCGGGCCATGTCAGAAGTCGGAATAACAGAAGAGAATGTAAGAGACGTTGTATGAAAGTGAATGAAGCCAGAAGTGTACGCCAAGATCGAGTTGTTTGGCGGTCCGTCCTTTCTGCCTACCCCTACGGGGAAACGGCGTGATGGTTAGTTAGTTAAAAAAATCAAATACAAATACAACCGGTTAACAATTAGAAAAATTTAAAATTTTTGGAATTAATGGTCAATTAAATGTAATTAAAAAACAAATATTTTTATTAAATGGCTATCTCGAGAATTTATTTTCAAATTAATATTAATAATAAAAATAATTTATTTATTTTAATTTCCAATATAAATTTGTTATTCAATGTTTTATAAAATTTATTTATTAACATTTTAGTTTAATTACTTACCTACTTTAATCAATTTTTGTTTATGTTCATAATTTGTCCATCCTTACATTATTGTGTTCTATGTTTATCATTTGTCTATTATTGACATTATTATTTTTTAGTATTCTGTATGTCCTGATGAGGAAAGCTTCTCTTTCGACACATGTTGGTATGTACATATTAATAAAGTGGTGAATACAAAGTAATTTTTAATTCATTTATTAATACTGACGCCACAGAGTGAACACCAATCTTTTGAAGAAATTATAAAATATTATGTACAATCTATTCGTTTTAACCAATTTCTTGGTCCAGCTTATTTTTTGTTTAGCTTTCACACCTATAAATCAGTAAATAATTACACACGTGCCTGATCGTTTGAGTTAGCAATCAGGTGCCGAATCAAACGCGCGTTAACACTTCCCAATAAACCTACTAATTAACCCACCGTGGACGTACGTGACTCGACTCCCTAGTTAGTTATCAGGTGACGCGTCAAACGCGCGTTAAATCGGTCATAATGGCCGAACCGCTCCATTGTGACCAATATCGCCCTCAAAATCAAAACGCTGCTTTTTTAATGTGAATTTCGCACAATAGCCCCATATGCTACCAACCCTCAGGAGCCAATGGGACTATGGCTTCCCCAATTGTTGTATGTTTTGAGGCTGAAGGTTGTGGGGAAAGGAAGGAGATCGTAGGCCTAAGTCTATATCTTCTGCGTTTTGCAACAAACAAACAACGCATTTTGACAGTTTGGTTGTCCGTATCGCGCTAACAAATTAAAGTTTAAGAGACGAATCTGTAATGCAAAAGCAAGAAATGACGATGCGTTTATGAAAACTGTCAAAATGAGTAGTTCATGGCCGATTTAACTGGCATTAGCTAACGCGGACGACACAGACTTAGGTCCCAGAGAGAGGAAGGTGGGGAAGTACTTGGCTATTTAGATCTGGTAACCAAATACGGCTAAAGCCATTTCAAGCAACGTTCCAATTCATAGCGGTGGTCTTTCACCTGGGCGACACTGAAAGTATCAAAACTCTATAATTCTTGTTAATTATTCATTTTTTTATGTTTAGTACGTATAACTCCATTTAATATATATTTTTTTAATTTCATGAATACAAATTTAATAATGTTATTATTAAGTTGGCAAGTATTTTAGGTTTTTATTATTGTAACAGATGGGTTAAGACCCTTTTTAAAGATAGTTAGACCACGTTGAGACGACTTATTTGTATGATTCCATTTAACCCCGTTAAAAAAATTATATATATATATGAAAATAATAAATAAATAAAATTATTGACAAACAAAAAAATACATAATAAATGCTTGACATAATATATATATATTATGTCAAGCATTTATTATGTATTTTTTTGTTTGTCAATAATTTTATTTATTTATTATTTTCATATATATATATATAATTTTTTTAACGGGGTTAAATGGAATCATACAAATAAGTCGTATATATATATATATATTATGTCAAGCATTTTTCAGCAAAATGGATATTATTTGTCGATTTCGTAAAACTTTTACACGAAAATGGCCTCTGATGTTTTTCTTTAAAAAGATAGACAAATACGATGCCTGAATAGGAATCGGACGCATTTTTCACTCAGCTACTAAAAATAACAGTAATCTGGGTACCAGGAAGTGTTGTGATCGATGGCAGAGAGGAGACTATAGGGTAGCAAGGAAAAGGGGCGGAAACACCTTGTATAGAACCTGAGCCGGATGTAGGGGTGGCATCCTGTCACAATAAAGTCCTTATTGAAAACTGGGTCAAATACCAGCCCCTGGAGAAATGGGAATAAGCAGTCGGAATGATCAGCTAAAGTGCACATTGATGGACCAAACTCCAAGATAACCTGACAACTAATCAATACGGATAGAAAACTCACTGGGATTGTTAACACGACACATGGCCTCTCAATAGATAAATTACCTTTGGGTTTTTATGTGGTAAACGCCAATCAGTTTGGGAAATGTGAAGAGGATGAAGGGGCATAATGGTGCTTTAGGGATTTATATTTATGGAGTTTGAGAAAAGCGTATATGAATAAAAATACGGGTATATTATTAAATTTAATCATGAAGAAATTGAATGAACGATGCACGAGAAAGCAAGCGTGTCCAAATCGAGAGTAGCGATTGCCGTTCTTTTTGGCGGAGAATAAAAGTCCAAAAGTATATGCACTTATTTTACATCTGAACAAAACGTATGTAAATAAAATTTTGTAAAGTTATGGTTAAGTTCTGTGAGTATTTTAGTTTTTTATTATTATTTATTACAGCTGTTTCGACGTTCAAAACCATTTTCAAACTGTGGTTAGGCCACATTGAGATGACTTACTTGTATGATTTTATTTACTCCCACCCAATTTTAATTTGCACAGTATTTAAAATAATTTATTATAGGTAAAAACGATATGCTTTTAAAATAATAATGATTATTAAAAATTCTCTAGAGTCGAAAGGTGTTTTCCCCATGATATAGTGATAACAGTGTTTTCTTAATTGTTTTATAATGACGTGAATTTTTATTTAAATCAAAGAATTTAAAAATCTTAAATCATTAATAATTACTTTGTTTAAAACCACGGTTTTAAACAAAGTAATTTTTAATGGTTTTAAACGAAGTAAATAGTGTTTATTTAACAAATATGACTCCACAAAGTTATTTTACGTCATTTGAAGAAAGTTTAATAAAAAGAATTTAATCATTGTAGAAAATAATATTATCATAATCTAAATGTAACATGAAAACAGAAAAAACCGCAAAAATACAAAATAATATTAACATTAGGTTTTGTTAAAAAAAAAATTTCAGTCGCATCTGGGACTTGAACCTTGGACTTCTGCCTATCGGGGGCAACCGCTTAACCAATTTAGCTGATGAGGCCAGTTCACCATTTAGATTATGTTAATATTATTTTCTACAATGATTAAATTATTTTTATTAAACTTTCTTCAAATGATGTAAAATAACTTTGTGGAGTCATATTTGTTAAATAAACACTAATTACTTTGTTTAAAACCACGGAGTCCCAGATCCGACTGAATTTTTTTTTAACATAACCTAATGCTAATATTATTTTCTACAATGATTAAATATTAAAATGAGGTTTCTAAATCTCAATAAAAATAATTAATAATTAAAAATTGAAAAGAATTTAAGTCTATTTATACTTGCAGAATATTTGCAGAGCTAAATAATAGCATTAATAAATTCGATTTACTCCAAATATATTTTTAAAAAATTAAATTAATGTACACCAATTAAATACAATAACAATTAATAAAAAAATGTATGTGGGCAATGATTTTTTTTTAACATTAACTCCACACAGGAGCCTTTGAGAAAAATAATTTTCCGCAAGGCCTATGTCATCTTTCGGAATTCTGTATGGAGGTCTCTTGGAAAAGAAGGAGGGGAATTTCTGGGAAAAAAAGGATTATGAGGGGTGGGTAGGAATTTGGGGGCAGGAGTGATGGACATATTAACCCGTCCCTCCCATTTCAATGCAAAGCAATGTGTCGAGATAGTCAGGCTGGAGAGGTCAATGGGTCTCCTTCAACCGGCGTCTCCCGATCCGGCCCACCAGTCAAGACTGGACAAACCCAACTCCATATACTCGAACACCTCTGCTAAGTCACCTCCCGTAGCGAACCATATGGGGTGACCTATGCCAGGGGTGTTGGTTACCCAATGAATAATTCCCGGTGCGGCGGTACCCATACCCGCCTCCCAAATTGAAATTCTGTTAATTGCAGCTATAAGGCTCACCTCGTGCATGTTCGACCAATGACAAAAGTAATTTAATCAAAGTTGTTTAAAGAGTGTTTGAGAAAATGAAGTTTTAACTGCTGGTGGTTTCGCTTCCCGCGGCCCTCCTACTTGTCTAAGGCCGCGGTATTAAAATATCGGTAAAATATTTCCGACAAATAAACATCTAGAATATATAAACCTAATGGGAAAGCGATCCAGGAAACTTTAATAAACTGGCTCAAGTTCTCTATTAAGTTTTTAACAATTTTGAGCTGAACCGCTTACCTCATTTTGCCTCACCGTAATGGGAACTTAGTTAAATATCTTGTGCTGTGTTTGTGCTTTTATTGAAAGCTGTTTTGGATGAAAATATTTTCATCATACATACATGTAGTGACTTTTATATAAAAATTGTAAGTAAGTTCACTGCATTGTTTTTTTTTCAAACTTAAAATTCATTACGTATTTAATTTTTTTTAATACAGCACAAGAGTCCCAACTGCTCCCAACCGTCTGGAGACAGAGAGAATATGGCATCCCCAATTGTGGAATGTTATGAAGCTGAAGGTATTGGGGAGGGGAAGGAGAAGGGGAAGAGGAAAGTGGGGAAATACCTGGCTATTCAGATCTGGTCACCAAACACGGCTAAAAGCCATTCCAAGCAACGTTTCAATTCTGAATAGTGGTATTTCACCAGCGAGATACTGAGAGTATCTTCCATTCTCGAACGTGCGCAAATATACTATATATTATTTTTATATAAATTAATTGTGAAACAACACATATTAATTAAATAAAATTTACTTGCGCACACCGGGATTTGAACACGCGACCTTCGGATTCGTAGACGAGAGCCTTACCCCTCGACTAGGGAGGCCTAATGTTAATTTCATTTTAATGTCAAACAAATGTTATCTATTCGACTATTTGGTATTTCTCTATCGATGTCCATATTTTAAGTTTAATTAATATTTAGTTCCATTAACATTTAGTTAATTGTAGCAATGTTTAATCTAAAATATATTTTTTACCAGTCTTCTTCGATATAAATCAATGTATTTTCAAACAAATGTGTTGGTAAGAGGAACTGTGAGTAAATAACTTTCCTCAGTTCTCAAACTACTGTTATCTTATACATATATATCTACCTTATCATTGTATTTTTTCTCAATTTCCTATGTTCAAACAGTAAAATTTACTACTATGTAAAACTCCGTGTAAAAGCCCCATGGGTGTTAAATAAAAAAATTAAAAAATCAGTGCTATATATAACATGTGTATATTTTGTCTATGAAACATTTATCGCTTTCTGTCACTAAACTCACACCTGTCTTGTAAACCTACTGCCAAACCAAAAGGTCTAATAAATGCCATTGTTATAATAATCATCGTTCTCATTTATTTTCACAAATATACAATATAACAAAACATTTTTTTTGTACTTCGTATTTATAGAAAAGACGAGTATAAAGGATAAACAATATGGGACTCAAATCCGATCCTTGGGGTAACCTTAGGGTTGGACAACTCACTCCGTTCCTGCGCTATGACAGGTGACACCGTCCATAAATAAAAAAAAAGAAAAGAAGAAGATGTGCGACTAGATACTTTGAGCCAGTCTTCGTTCGGCAGCATCACGTACAACAACGTATTCGAGGCGGCCATTGGAGATCCAGGAAGGGGTCTCGCATCTTAGCATCTAGAATTCCCGGTTATACGCTCTGTTGAGCGATTATGACGTAGCGCGTAGTTTATTTATTGAAACGAGTTTCTTTTATGAATGTAGATTTTAAAACTACCCCTTGATATTTGTGGTTCATGTCTGAGTGGTAGATAATTGTTGCCAAAGGTATTTTAATTTTCACAAGAGTAATAGAAAATAACCTTGAAAACCTTTGTTTCTAAGAACATTATTCGCCCAACATAATTACTCAGAGGTTCAATTTCACCACTTAGCAAAATGAAGAACAAGCCAAATAACGAAAACCAAAATATAAAATAGAAATAAGGCTTCAATTAACTACACCACTAAAACATCTTGCGTATTTCATTTTGCCTGAAAACCTCCTTGGGCAGGTGCGTCGGTAGGGGTTATTTTCAAGGTTTAATAAATAAATCTAAAGTGAAAATAGGGGTTTCTTGTAACTTAAAATGAGATGAGATTTTTCTTCACCTTAGCCTCTTCGTAGCGAACTAACACTTTTTATTCTGCTTTCCAAATATACAAAATAGCGTGATAAATTGTTAAATTTATTTTATAGAGAAAGTAACGAAATGGCATGTTGGTTTCGAATCAATTCGTAATGTTTTACTCTTTTTATTAAATAATAGATATGATGTGATGTTTAATATTAATACGCTATGCGATTTAAACAGTTTTAATTTCATGATAAAAATGCGAATAATTTTAAGACGAAACAAATATTCAAAAGTTAAAAAATGCTAAGGAATCTAAACATAATGTCTTTTAAAAAAATTATATAATTAAATGTAATGTTTTTTCTCTTTAAAATGTTTAACGGTCAATAAAATTGTGAATTCTTGATAAAAATTAATAATCAACACAGACATAACCACTCTATAAAAAGAAGAAATGAAATAAGCCTTCGAAAGAAAACTTATTGCTATATAACAAAAATAACAGTTATTGAAATGATAGTTATTTGGGTTTCAATGAAATTATAATTGTTATAATCTATGTAGAGGCCAACTTAAAGATTTACTGTAGATTTTATGCTTATTTATAGTCTGAATAACTTTGGTATTATTTAAAATAAAAAAAATATATTATATCGTTTCACCAAACTTATAAAGCAGCTCATCTCAACACAGGACTGTCCCA